>OMMV01189663.1:0-10179 GCA_900302635.1 Chatrabus melanurus
GAGAGCCAATTGCATCCAGACATCTCTGCACCTCCTCCAGTCCGGCGGAGGAAGAGGCGCAACTCTGTGGCATAGAGCCCAACTAGGCATGCAATCACAAACTTCTTCTTCTTCTGCTGTGGATTCATGTTGTGGAGCAATCTGTTCAGCAGCTGACGGTAGAATGACTGTGGGGTGTGTGTGGAGCCCGATTCGCAACATTCGCGACAGATTCCTGACAGAACGTAACGTGCACACAATGGCGTGCAGCAGCGCGCAATCACGCGCAACAGCGCAGGACAATAATCGTGTCCGTGCGTAATGATTCGTGATGATCCGCCAGTGATTCGTGCCATTAATCGTAACGCGCGGTAACAGGTTGTGACGGCGCGTGACGCCTCTGCCCCGAATCATCAAATTCGTGATCCTCCGTCACGAATTTAGATTCGTGACATTCTTGACTTGTCGTCGTTATGTGTAAACCTAGCATTAACAGGTCTAACAGCTCTCTATGTGGGGAAAAGCCAGACGTATGTGGATTCTAGTCGGACCACGTTCTTGGTCAGAGGCATTTTTAGCCTCTAAATGTGATTTTTGGACACATGCCTAGAACGTAGCAGCTGTCTGTCATCTTGAAAAAAAATCAACAACTCTGCTGTGAGTATTGAGTTTTTATGTCTCTTTATAAATGGGGGAGAGGCAATGGTTTCACCAGGCAGCTTGTAAACAGGGGACAGAAAAGCTCAGAGCACAGAGGGATCGTTGCTTCATTCTCTGCACAGGACGTCATTAAGACATGAAATATTTACATAGAAAATAGCTGTTGGCTGCCACATTAATGTTTAAAATGCCATTCATAGCAACTTTAGTCCTTTGTAATTTGACAGTAGACTAGCAGAAGAATTGATTTATTAGTTGGTGGCCCTATCAGCTTTTCTTTAGCCATGGCAATAGGCACGCTTTCTCATGTGTAAAATCAGGTCACGTGACAGGTCCATCCATGGGAAAAACAGCTGAGCAGAAGAGGAAAAGATGAAGCTGATGACAGAGAAGGCTTTTTTACACCATGCACAGGAGTCGTGTATGTGGGGGTATTGTTTCTCCAAGATTTATGAAAGCATTTTGCAGCAAAATGGACTGGAGTGGAAAGAAGCAAAGTCTGCATCTCCCAGCAATAGTGAGGTCAAATTCTGATAACATACCACTGGCACACACAGTAAGAACATTTGAAAGGGGCTGCTGAGCACTGAGCAACATTTCACAAAAAGCAGCTCAGTTTAGTCAGACGTGTGTGTGGTATGTTAAAACAATTTGCCTCCTTTAATGATAAGGTGGCACCTAGCAGTTGAGAAACCAAGGTTATGGATGGAAGTGTTTCTTGAGCATGAATGGAGCTCTATCTGTATTATTATCAAGGTCAGAGGAACAGGCTTACAGCAGGAGAAGATAAGCTAAGGTTGTCTCAGTGCCCCCTCAGTTCAGCTAAGGACAAAAACTGGATAATTTAGGGTTATCGCCTCACACGTTGCATATTATATATTTGTATTTTCACGTTACAATTTCTATGGCATTGGTTACAGATACACCTATGGTAACTATTAAACACTAATATGATGTCATATATCATCTTTCTCTTGGATACATGACCTTTGGCTTGTGTTTTTCTTTTCTATGCAAATTTTTGTTTTGTAAAAGTTTGCATAAAAGTTGGAGAACCACACTTCACCTGGATGTGGCAGATAGATGGTTATTTTAGAGGTGTGGGGATGGACCAGTTGTCTGCGTGAGTGGTTGCCATTCAGGACCCAGGGCGGATCTGTGGTGTCATGGATGCGATGAAGCGTGGCATCAGCGCATGTTCCCAGACTTGACTGGACTTTTGTTTAGCCAAAAAAGTATAATTCCATAATAAACACTTTGTTCAGTTTGTGCCAAAGCAGGGAAAACAATTGTGCCAAATGCAACATTTTTTTTGTTTGTTTTTTCAATAACTAGGTAATAGTACCTGTGGGCATGAAGACAGTAATGGCCTGACCTGCCCCCGATAAAAACTGTGTGGAGAATTTTGAAATGAAAAATGCAACAATGATGACCCCTTACTGTTGCACATGTTTGCAGGAAGAATGGGACAAAATAACACCTGAAACGCTTCATCATTTGCTATCCTCAGTGCCAAAACGTCTTTTAAGTGTTGTGAGAAGGAATAGCATCATTACATCGTGGTAAATGCTTTAGTGTCCCAACTTTGTTTGTTTTTTTATGTGTTGCAGGCCTTAAATGCAGGAATGGATGTTTATTAACACATGAAATTAAGTTGACCACACAAATCATGAAATATCTTGGATTCATACTGTCTGCAATGAAATAGAAGCCAAAGTAAATATAAGAATCACTGCAGGGTTTTTTATTTGCATTTTCCATACTGTCCCCATTCTTTTCTGATTTGGGGTTGTACAAACAGCACTTTTTGTTCTGCACAGAATCATCCCACCTCAACAAAGGAGAAACAGGAATAAAGGGAATGGGCAGCGTGTGAAGAAATTGCCACGAGAAACATAAAGAGACAAAAGATTAGAGGTCAGACAGCTGGAAATAAAGGAGAATTACAGGCTGTGGTCAGTTGAGACTGATGTCCAGCCTGTATTCAGGTCAGACTTGTGGCTGCAGGGCTGCAAGACAATCAGTCTGTAGTTCCCAAGTGTTCCAAGGGCACAAGCGCAAAATGAAAAGCTTTGCAAGTAATCTTTAAGATAATAGACTACTCATCTAACCAGAGGTGGATCAATGCTGGGTTAGACTAGAAGAGAGACGTTTTCCTTCTTCGTCTGCTGGATATGGTGCCACTTGCATCTTAACCTCATCCATTATGACAAGCAGCACAGGGCAGTGCACCAAAGCAGCTTCAGTCTCTATGATATTACTCTCAGCATAGAGTTCATTGTCTCGCTGTGTCCCACTCTCTCTATCTCACAGCCGAGATAGATGGAAAGTGTATAAAGAGGACCACTCACTTATGAGAGTTCATTATCTTACACACAGAGGCAGGCAGCAAGGGAGAGGGCGAGCTTCACTGGGATTCAGAGCTGTCGCGGATCCCAGGGTGGAGAATTGTCCGAGCTCTAAAGAGGGGCAGTAAGGGATACCCGGGGATACCGGTCCAAGAAAATACAGTTCAAGAGTGTCAGAACAAAAAAACAACACAGTATTCACAGCGGATAGAAAACTCCACAATGCCAGAGAGGAAGGAGAAGTGCACTTTCTTGTACAGGCAACTGTTCCAATGTTATGGAAATGCTCGTTTAAAAAGGTGAATTGTTGGTTTTGTGTCCTCTCTGACATGCACTTAAAGCGAGCAGCAGCAGCAGAGTTGTTCTGTGTGTGTTTGATGAGTGTTACAGCATGCGTGTCTGCTCGGGATTGTGTGTGAGTGAATGTGGAGACCACTGTTTGTCCCCTATCAGTATGCTGCCAATTGTCACACTGGAAGCTGGTCTTTCAAATCAGCAACAAAAGCCTCTTTCCCAAAATGTTCACTCCACAGATACACTACTCTCCTCTTGAATGAAGCAAAGACAAAGCGTGAATAAATGAGGCAACACAAGAAGGATTTATCAACTCGTGTAAGCAGCGCTATCTCGAGAGGTGTGAAGAAAAGAGTATGATCGGGAAGCGTGAGCATTAAGAGGCGGGTGAGTGTGTGGAAAGAAAGCACGTTACTGTAAGTAGAGAGGCGAAATGTTCCCATGGATGCTTGGGTTTTTCTGCGCTCTCTCGTTCCCACCACCACAGCTATTCTGATATGTAGCCGAGTTCTGGCTGCAGTCCGTGTGGTCGCTGTTACAGTGTGACCCAGTCCAGATGGCCTCTTCTCTCTCCTCTGTGTCTGCAACACACTGCTGCAACTACGACAGATGCCCAGTACAGCTAACAGCCAGCATGGACTGCTGACAACAAAAGACACTGATGGAGAACAGACAGTAAAGACAGGTGCTTCCTGTCTTACTGTATAGTTGTGAGAATTGGACGATAACCAGTGACCTAAGGCGATGACTGGATGGCTTTGGTACTAGATTTCTTGGCAAGATTCTTGGGTACTGCTGGAATGACTTTGTGTCAAATGAATGTGTTACGCAGAGAGACTGAGAAGAGGAGTCTCGCTTGCATTGTTAGAGAGTGTCAGCTATCAAATTTTGGCTATGTGGCATGTTTCTCTATGCAAGATCCAACACATAGGTGCCTGAGTGTTAAGGACAGTGGCTGGAGAAAGCCAATGGGATGCACACATTTTACCTGGCAGCTGGAGATAGATGGCTACTTTTGAGAGGCGGAGACAGACCAGTTGCATTGCATGCCTAGGTGGTTGCTATCTAGGACCTGGGGCGGTTCTATGGTGTGGCGGATGCAGTGGATGCAGTGGCACACGCCACTGGTGCATACTTCCAGACATGATTGCCTTGACTTGATGGAGGACCAGGAGGAGTTTCAAACCAGTCACACTATGAAGTCTAAGCTTCGACATTTGTATGCATATTCGTGCTGCGCAAACAGCACAAATACCTTCTTCATCTGCTGGATATGGTGCCACTTGCATGCTGCCACGTCATGTGATGGAACTCCACCCAGATGACACCATCGAAACGACTGGACTGTCACAAAGGAGAGCTTCGTATTGCATCCTCTGACCATCAACTATTGTCTGACAGATGCTCCTGTCTCAACGCAATGTGCAGCTGCACCCAGTCCATGTTATTACTGTCCTGTCCATTGAAACTGGATACCTGTACGTCATCTTGGCGTCACATTGGCTCCTCGACCATAACAGAGTTTAGCCTAAGGTTGCCTGTGATCCTGGAGGCTCTTCCTGACCACGGTCAGTCAGTTGATAGTCTCGTGGATAACTTGAACTTAGCGCTTACTAGTTTACTGGATTCGATTACTCCCCTTACTGTAAAATCTCGTCCTCCTAAGTTACAGACGCCGTGGTTTGATGAACACCTACGTTGCCTTAAGCGTAAGTGTAGGACTTTGGAGCGTAAATTGCGTAGCTCAAAATTACAAGTATTTCATCTTGCCTGGAATGACTCTGTGTCAGATTATAAGCATAAATTACTGGAGATACTGTCTTTGTAATCTATTACTTAACATAAACTTTGTTTGTCAAGCACAGGAAACAAAGGGAAAAAAGAGCCCATTAACAGCTGCAGCATTGTTGATGTCTCCATGGCCACAGTGTTCTACACCTGTTGCTGAGTTCCAAGTCAGAAAAATAAAATGGATCTTCTACTGCAATCGGAATTCCATGTCAGAAAATAGGGCAAGTTCTGCCAAGCTCAGGTACTTAATATGAGGTCACGGTCAACATGGCTTTCTACAACTTGTACAGAAACAGCTCTTATGCTCTAATTTAAAAAAACTGTTAAATGTATTTTCTGCATGAAATTGTCATGATAAAAGCAAGCAGTTTTAGTAACTGCTAGCTACAGCACCTTTAAAAATAGTTATCTAGTTAGTTAAAACCTCATCTGGCTTAAAGCATCCATGTTCTCCGATTGGAGGTTGTGAATGATATAACTGTGGCTTTCAGCTACCAAGTTCCAACCGTAACTGAACACAGTACAGAAGTTTTTCTTTACTTACCCTTATCAAGTAAATAGGACAAGTTGTGTAAGTTATTGTAATCAAAATGTCTTTCTACACAGTTGTTGTTATTACTACCAACCAGGGCCAGAAAAACAAAAGAAATGTATGTTATTAATATAGTATTTTTTTTTTTTAAACAACTTGCAAGGCTAAATCAGTGTGTTACATGAGCAGCAAACAAACTGACCAGCTTCAACTTCTAAGACTGGCAGAGGGTTGTTTGAAAAAAACTCACTTACGGTAATTCAGTTCAAAGCTGGCCATATTTCTTCAAATGTCATGTACCACTAAAGTACCAACAATTACAAAGTCAGTTGGAAGCGTTATTTTGTTGCCATTTTGAGCGTAGAGTGGATTTTTGTGCCTGTTCACTCCCATTCATTCTTTCTAAAACTACTTTTTCAACAAAGGATTTCTCTCAAAAAAGGCTATTGTCAAAGATGAGTAGATCACGCAGAGGCTTGATTGCTAACATTTTTTTAAATGAGTAGAGTTGTAAAAAATGCAACTTATCCTTCAACACTAAAAGTATGGCATACTCCTTTCAATTTTGAATTTGAACGCAGCTCTTACTCCTTGTTGAGTTTGATGCCGGGTTTTCCCGAGGAGCGCCTCTGAGAGGCTCGTGTCTCTCGGGGGGAGGTCGGCACACGTCAGCACAACTCGGGAAAGCTTGCATAAACTCGTGCCAGTTTTGAACATGCTCAGTATTTTCTGGTGCTCAGTTGGACTCTCGGCCGCCTTGCGTTCAGCTCGGTGCAGATTCACTGCACGTCAGCGTCCAATTTTCATGCAGAGCACAGAAACAATCAATCACTTAGAGATATCAGGAGTTGAGGACAAGAGGTGTTCCTGCTCGCGAGGACTCGGTGCCAAATGCAGCCGTGATGCAGCTGAGCTGGGCAATCAGAGGAGGTGCTCCAAGTTGTAGAGTCCCTTAGTACAGAGAGTAGCGACATGAGGGGTCTGAAAAAAAACAGGCCACGTGACCAAAGGTGCCAGTTTGTGTCCAAACGCTGAAAGCACGCTTATTCTCGGACAGTGTGTAACTTGTTGCCTCTGCGGAAAATTTTGTTCAACGGGAAAAAATTTGATGGGGTGTTGTGCCATCGGCTGCACAAATCCAGCCGAGGGGGGGGGTTAAGATGTTTAGATTCCCTGCTGATATCAAAGGTGCAAAATGTGGGAAAACACAGTGAGTCGGGTTGGATGGATGCCATCTTTGTTGTCATTCCTCTGCGAGGTACGTAAAATGATCAGTAGTCCCATATGCATTGATTCATGTTTGTTGTTGTGACGTGTGTCCTGTGCTGAAAGACTGGAGGGAGCAGGATAAAATTGGTGTGAAATAGTGTGCAGACATATTTTTTACAAAGAACAATAATAAAAAATTTTAATTAAAATGTCACTATAAATACTTAATGATAATAATCATTATTATTATAGTAACAATAGCAAAGCTGGTTTGTTGCAATATTTAGTTTGAAGGTGTTATTTAACCATCAAAGAGGCCCTTCCTGTCGACCGGTATGGCCAACAAGAGCTCCTCCTCCACACTGACATTCCTGCCCAAATTATAAACTTTTCCCAGCAGTTTTTTCTTAACCTTGATCATCCATTTTATCAATATATTTTTCATCTTATATACTGTATTTCCAAATATCTCCTTTCAAATAAATATTTAGTTTCCAAACGATTGAAATGCATTCTGTCCCCAACATTGCACGCTAAAGCCATTGTATGTGTAGGGGACGGGTCGTTATTCCGAAGGTCCATTGGTCTGAAAATTAGGGTTAAGGGACCCACCCTATTAGGCAAAAAATACCCCTAATTTGACCCAAATTGTTACTCAATTCAATAGATTTTCGGGCCAATGGACTTTCGGACCAATAGGCCTTTGGAATATTGACTAGTCACCATATGTGTATGGCTCCTTGCACGGCGTTACTCCAGCATTCACGCACAATTGATACAAAACGGCGTCAAATCCTTAGTTGTCGCTACTCTCTGTATAAAGGGACTCTACCAAGTCGTTGCTCAGCTCATTCCAGAGCCAAACTCAGCCAGGTGTAAGAGCAACTTAAGGATAGTTTGCTGTAAAAGCGAGCTGACATCAAATACCTACTAGAGGCTGAACTTGAACGCTAACACAAAATGGTACCTAAATCTGATAGCAGGTGGGTGCAGGTCTGTTTGGGGTTCAAATTATTATCTCATAGCTTTTAAGTGCCTTTTAAGTGCTAGCAAGCTCACAGTAGCTTAAGGAAGATGTTACCACTCGAAAATGAATACCTGTGAGGGCGGCACTATTTGTTTTCTCTGAATCATGCTTCACTTATGCTTGTTTATGTTGCCTGTTGTGTTGGTGAGTACCGGTACATTTTTCTGCTGCGTCTCAATGTTCTTAGCCTTACAGATCGTGTATGACCAGCGAGCTAAAAGACATTAAGGCAAAGCAAATCTGCAGCACACATTTTAATTGGGTAATTAGGAAGAAGCAGGATGAGGCGTTTGCTGTCCCTGCTGAGAGCAGAATTGCCCATTAACCTGTGATTTTCTTGCGCGCGAGTATTAGTTATGTGTAAAGGATCTATGCTACAGCGACCGGTTAATTACATCTATTAGTGACACATGCCCACAGCAACACACGTTTGTATGAACAGAAGCACACACGTGCATATGTGTAGCCTTTTCCCAGTTCTACCTTATGTTTGAGTGTTGTAGCGACTTGTCGTAGCAATTTCATCAGGAAACAACTGGCCATTTTGTTCAAAGGAATTGAAGAAATCAATGCAGTTCTTCTAAAAACATTTCCTCTTATAGGCTATGCCAATTTTGACCTTTAAAGTCCACCCTGCTAACCTTTAAAAGTCATTATGATTTAATGTGAGTCTAGTTTCTCAGAGAACAGCTGGCCGGCTGTGGGCTACCTTCTGTTTTCACCAAGCTTCATATTTGCCGGGGTTGAAATTATTATTATTATTTTTTTTTTTTTCCTTGATCGATGGACCTCATCTTTGCTCCCATTAGTGGTATAGTAGGTGTTCTGGTGATGGTTTGAGCACTTTGGCAACAACAAGAGAAAAAAAATCCACTGCCGTACAGTGACACCTACTGACAAAACATCTGATATGACAGTTTGAAGTCAAATATAAAACCTGTTCCAGAAAACTGGTTCATTTTATTGTGTAAATTACGTTAACAGAATTTAAAAGCACTATCAATGGAGTCATTGTTTTTCTGTAACATGGTTGAAAGATGTCAAGAAATGAGGTAATACCTTAACAGGTATTGCAATATTAGGTTGCACTGGCTTTGTAACAGAACCCCTGCCAAGTATAGATAAGTGCATGCAAGACAGCCTGTGTTTAAAGTGCCTGTAAAGCAAATTCAGACATTTGCTTCAAAACACATTATACATGTTAGAAATGCTTTGCTGATCACATGTTAAAATGTGTTCAGCCATGTGTATTTTTTTATTTGGAGTTTGACTGGATTTCTGTGTTTCACCACAGATTTTTCGTGGGAGGTGGCTTAAACCGAACCGTATGATGCACCACGGGTTGACTTGCAGAGGCATTAGTATCCGCCTATATAAAGCTGGAGCCGATTTGAATCTCTGCTCCGGAGCAGTAGGTGGCGGTAATGCACCTTTTACGCTGGTTGCCAACCGCCGGTAAACAAGAAGAAGAAGAAGAAAACTAATCTTTTGTCATCCCCCTCAAATTTTGAGTCTTGTTAGACATTTGGACTAATTCCACTGTTTTTTTTATTTCTTTAGTTTCCTTTCAAATGGTGTATTGTTGTCAACTATAGAACGTTTCTTTGTCTAGGTGACTGTTTGTATGTTCCGTGTTGTTCAATAAAACGTTTTTAAAAAAAACTTTTTAAAAAAAACCTTGCCCCCCCCACACCATCCCCTTCCCCACGCGATTGGGGCATGGTTTCAGTGCCTTCAGCCAAACATGCCCCCAGCATCAGACAGCAGAGACAAAGGGAAAACTGTTCATTTTTACACGATTTTGAAACCTAATTTTATCGACAGCAATATTTTTAATCATTAAAATTCGGTTAGGTGGTTAATAACATGTTTTTCTGTGGCTTGACAATTTCAAAACACAAATTGGATTTCACTTTACAGGCACTTTAAATATATTTTTTCCTCAAGCAGCAACGTCTTCCATAAGCTAACATTAGCTTGCCATCATGCACTGAAGTGGATTGTTAGCTTTCTAGTTAGCAATTACCCTTTCTTTACTTTTGCCTATAAAGGTAAAGTCCATAGAGATGAAAAAAAAAAGATTTGACTTAAATAAATGTGAAATATGGAAAGGATATGTCACTACAATCGCATTCCTATAGTTTAGGAAAGACACACTCCCTCAAGTGCCCTCCAGTCGGGCCAATGAGCACATTTACTGTGAGTAAAGAGTTGATCATACCAGGCTGACATGGGCAGCTAAAAGCATCACTGTTACAGCAGAGTCCTTCTGACCTCTCAGTTGCCGGCAGTATCTGGAGCTGGGTCGACTTAATCCACCTCATTTTGATGTCACGGAA
>OMMV01189664.1:0-11090 GCA_900302635.1 Chatrabus melanurus
TGTCGATGTTCTCGTTTCAGGCCACATTTTAAAATATGCTGCTGTGACTGACACTGTAATACGCGGAGGCTTTGGGTTAAGGGAATTACTCCTGCAGGAGAACACTGGCTTCAAAAATAATTACTCACCCATGCTCGCTCGCTCCTTCCTCCAAGATACTGACAGAACTCCACAAGGAAAATCACAGGGGCTACAGGAATTACCTCAGTGCGCACTGACGCGCACCGTCCGCAGTGTTCGCACCGAGTTCACGCAGTGTTTGTGCTAGTTCACGAGAATGGCCCGGAAAAAAGTGCGTGCCAAAATTTTGAACATTTCAAAATTCTCTCTACGACTCCAGCACACTTCACACACTCCTCATGCTAGTTCACGCACACTTTGCTCATTGACACGCCCGAGTGCGTGCCAATGCGGGACCTAAAATCGTGCAAGTGTCAGGTACCCTTAATGCACACGTCGCGTACTGCGGAAACACGACAAACGTTACTGCCCACTTAGCAAGACACCATCCTGAGGTAAATGCAGAGCTAATAGCAGTCCAGGCTTTTGAAAAGAGAGTATAAGTTCAAACAGCTGGTTCAAATATATTGCTGCTGAATAAATCTTAAAAACTGACTCACATGTGATGTGCATTTATTTGGGAAATATGGCTCCTGATATAGTCTGTAGACATCGTCATCATTCAACTTTTTTACATGGTCTGGTGTTAAAAAAGCAAACTAAAAATCGGCAATATCGAAGAATCGCAATTTAAATCGAATCTGCACCCAAAAAATCATAAAAGAATCGAATCGGGTGAAAAGCATATCGTTCCAACCCTACTAGCAATAGTCTAAAAATGCAATTGTCGTCTCTCAATGAGATACAAGCGTAAAGAAACTAGTAAAATTAACCGGAAAGTATTCACATTGAAGAAGCTAAAATCAGAGAATTTGTTTTTGTTTTTTTGGATCAGGAAAAAAATAGTCTAATCCATGACTAAAAACCGTGATCCAATCCAAATCGCGTGTTTTGAGATCCATTGCACCTCCATCTGGGAGTGTCGTTTCCTGACAGCCGTGTACTTTGTTTTAGTTGCACGAGATGACAAATTACATGACTGTCACACAGTGACAGGGCAAGCTGGTGGATATGTTTGAGAACTTTTTCATTAATGATCTCAATACTTGACTGGAAAGACTAAACAGATTTGAGACTGCAGTCTGTGCAGATTATTCCATAGCTGCCAGACATTTGTCCTGAAACAAGCGATTGCCAAGTGAAGACAAATCATTTTTGGAGAGTAGTCGACACTTCTCTTTTAAAATGCTTTCAAACCAAAATGGGCTGAAGTCTCACTTTTCACTGAGACCAGCATGAAAATATACAGAGGGCATGCAGAGCATTGCAGCTTAATGAAAGACTGTTAATAACACAAGTTGAAGCCAAATGAAAATCCAGCTCTTATGAATTGAAATTTACACAGTTTAAAATACCCATTTTGGTAATAAAATGATTAATTGTTCAGTCCTAACTGCGAGTTTAAGCTATTCCCTGTCATTACCAAAGTGAGTATAGGATTAATGGAGTCATTTGGTGAGTGGATCTGCAAAATGTCTGCAATTAACTCTGTAAAAACTGCTGCATATTCATCTCTGAAATTCTGGGTTCTGATGGTTACAGATGAAGCCCAGTGAACCTCTTCTTTTGGGCGATGTTGGCATTTTTTTTTTAACATGCACGTTGACCACAACATAAAATGACAACGAACAGGCCTATCAAGTTGCTTGTGAAGCCTTATTGCCAATTGCAGGATCTTCGTGGTCTCTCAGGCCACCGTTGCTTATTAAGTAAAATATGAATATGTGGTTGTCAGCCTGTTGTTCTCTGACACACACATTTGGATTATACATTATTTGCTGGGTCACTTACAAGCCAGCTATATTAACTGACATGGAGAAACATTAGTGAATGTGCTAAGCTAGCTAGCACAGCTGCTAGCATGTAATAAATTGAGCGTTAGATGAAGGGAATGTATTTGTAGTAGAACTGATCTATATGGCCACAAATTGTAATAGCCATGTAGGATTCCTTATTGCTGCAATTTCTAAAAAAAAGAAAGGTAAAAATATGTCTGTTTTTTATATCCAAAGCATGGAAACATTAGCTTTTACATATTATCAGTAAATGCAGAGATTGACATGACTAAATTGGTATGCAAGCTGCCATATAGAAGTATCATATTGTGGTAAAACCACCAACATGCATGCCCGTCTAGAGTTAAACGTGGAGTTGGCCAAACAACCTGTCTCATCAACAAGCTAATGGACTCTGAATGGAAGCTCGGCTCCGGTCCTCGGGACCCAAAGTACTACACAGTTTCCATTTATCCCTGAAGTAATCAGCTCAGTCAGCTGTTGATTAGCTGAACACACCTGACGGAGCTGATCTGCTCTGATTAGTTCAGGGATAAATGGAAAATGTGCAGTACTATGGGTCCCGAGGACCGGAGTTGAGAAACACTGGAATAAGTGTGACTGTTCAGGCAAGTCAAACGGCATTACGAAATCAGTTCGTTTTAACTTCTAGGCTGTATTCAGTTTGGTTTACAGTTTTATTTATTTTCTTTTGGCCCTATTGTCTGAAGGGGTCCATACTGAGGATGCTGCAGATTTAAATACAATTTTCACATGCTTTTTGTTAGTGCTGACTATTTTCAGTGAGTGTTTATTTTTTTTTCAGCTTTTCTGTAATTTTTTCAGAGTAGGGCTGACTATTTTCAGGATTTATTTTAAATCATACAAATTAAAAGGGTGATTAAATTCTATTTTTATATTGAAGTCTGTCAGACACAGTTTTAGAAGGTTTTGCCAAGGTTTGCAACTGACTCTAAATTAAAGATGTAGTCCCTTTTGATTTTTCACAAAATTTACTTTGTGTTGAAATCTAGTCACCATAAAGTACCTTCATGATAACTTTCGGCAGCGTGGTGGCCAAGAGGTTAAAGCAATCGCTTTCAGTGCAAAAGGTTCCCGGTTCAAGGCCACCCCCTGCTCAATTCTCCATGTAATGTGGAGTTGCGTCAGTAAGGTCATCCGGTGTAAAACTTGTGCCAAATCAACATGCAGATCCATATCGGATCTGCTGTGGCGACCCTGAGTTGAAATTGTGAGAAGCCGAAAGGACTTTTACCTACTTGATGAACAGAAATGATTAAATGTAGCATTTTATTTTAAAATAAACATGATGCATTACAATGATGAGTCATCTTCATCAATGTCAGGGTGCTGCCATGCAAGGCTGCAAACCAGGAGCAACTTGGGTGTTAAGGACCTTGCTCAAGGGCATCTTGGTGAATTTCCTGTCTGAGAGTCCTCTGGTCACGATCCCACTTCTCTAACCTCCAGGCCACCATCTGCCCCATGAATGAATATTGTTTTTTTGAAAGGACAATTTTGCTTCAAAAGGTATTTTATTTATTTACCAAATATGCAGTGTTATGCTCCTGAAATAATATGCTCCTCAAAATGTGATGTGGATTATTTTTTTTACATTTTATGATTTGTGAATATATACATAGTCTCTAGAAGTGTATTATTCAACTTTGGTTGACTGAAAAATCACAAGGTCATAATGTGGAATTGCAGTAGTTGTAGAATATGCACCCAAATATCATGATTCTGTCAACTTGGCAGACAATTGTATTGTCCCAGTCCTACCAAACACACATCAAAGCTGGTTGTGAATAGGGGTGGCCGATATGGGCAAAAATATGATATTTTTTGGTATTTTGACGATAACGATAATTGGTTGAAATCCGTGTGTTTCCTCGCTGAGCAGGAAGGCAGCGCTCATCTGCATTCAGCACAGAGTGCCGCCGCTATAGTCTACTAGCCACCAATAGCGACCTCCAGCAGCCGATGGCGTCCACTAGCTGCCGATGGCGTCCACTAGCTGCCGATGGCGTCCACTAGCTGCCGATGGCGTCCACTAGCTGCCTTTAGCAGCCGCTGTTAGCCACCAGCAGCAGCTGCCGATAGTGTCCACTAGCTGCCGTTAGCAGCCGCTGTAGCCGATGGCGTCCACTAGCTGCCGTTAGCAGCCGCTGTAGCCGATGGTGTCCACTAGCTGCCGTTAGCAGCCGCTGTAGCCGATGGCGTCCACTAGCTGCCGTTAGCAGCCGCTGTAGCCGATGGCGTCCACTAGCCGCCGTTAGCAGCCGCTGTAAGCCACCAGCAGCCGATGGCGTCCACTAGCCGCCGTTAGCAGCCGCTGTTAGCCACCAGCAGCCGATGGCGTCCACTAACCGCCGTTAGCAGCCGCTGTTAGCCACCAGCAGCAGCCGCCGATAGTGTCCACTAGCTGCCGTTAGCAGCCGCTGTTAGCCACCAGCAGCCGATGGCGTCCACTAGCCGCCGTTAGCAGCCGCTGTTAGCCACCAGCAGCCGATGGCGTCCACTAGCCGCCGTTAGCAGCTGCTGTAGCCGATAGCGTCAAATAGCCGCTGTGACCATCTGCTACCCGAGGTTACTGGTGCAGTCATCCACGGTGACTGATGCTTGGGTCCTGCGTCGCCCTGCCTGCTCAGAATCACTGGACAGTGTCGACCCCGTCTCCCGCAAGTTGCCACGTTTGTAAAGGTCCCGCTTGTGCTAATGGAGCGCTGGTTAATAATCGCCTAAAATGTTGTGGAATGCCGTGCTATGTTTGAGGTTTGCTCCAAAACTCCGGGAACACTGCTGCACTGAGGAGTACAGCAGTGTGTGTATGTGTACAGCATGTGTATTACTGCTGTAGTGAGGAGGGCTTCTGCCGGACACGGAGTCTCAGTGCGCGTTTCATTGTTTTTGTTTTTTGGGCGAACTAATTTCAATACTTGATGTCAATTTGCACATCGTTAAAACATTCACGATATTATCGTAGACGATATATATCGCCCACCTCTAGTTGTGAAATGACTACAACAGGGTAACCTTGCATTTTTGAGATGGCCTTCTCAAATTTGTAGACCAGATGGCACAGTGGGATATGAGTTTGACGACCACTATATAAACCTGGGTTTGATTCCTGGTCATGATACCCGTGAATTCGGACGAGGCACTCTGCATTGTCCCAGTCCACCCAGCTGTAAAGCGGTACCAGCCTTGGGTGGGGAAGTAATCTGCGATGGACTGGTGTCCTGTCAAGGAGGAGTCATAGACTTTATTCACTCGGCTGTCCGAAGTTATAATCTGTACAACAAGAGATTGAAAGGACCTGCGTGGCAGCCCTCTTAAAATGGAATAGTTTTCCTTCTGCAATGGATTTAAGGGAATTAAAACAGTCACCTGGTTTCTTGCAAGGAAAGAGCAGACTTTTTTTCTTGACTAATTGAACTATTTCTTTTAATTTTAGCTGTTCTTTTGAAACCAAGTAAGACCTCATTGTGGTTTGAGCAAATGTCTGTACATTAAGCTAAGTGTCCTCAAATGTTTCACTTGCAAAGAAGTGCTTGTCAAAAGTGAGCGAGTTGAAGACTTCCTGAGTCATTTGTTTGGGTTATATCTAATCAGACATCAGTGGCTCTTTTTATCCCTCAGTACTGTTGCTGTGCGCACACAGCATAAAAATATGCTGCTCACTGTGTCCTGACCTCGAGCATCTGTTCTTCAGCTTTTATTCTCCAGGATAAGAGTTAAGCTCTCTTGTGGCTATGTAGCCGTGTGGAGGTGAAGCTCATTAAGGCAGTCTCTCTTTATGGATCTTTCTTACAGTTGTAAGATACTTTGGCATGTTCAGGCAGTGCAGTCGGCACTGCTGGTTAAGACTACTGATAACAATAGCACACATGATCATAAAGCCCTGTTATCATTTTCTTTTTTTGTATCCCAGAGGAGCACTGTCTGTAACCGTAACAAACTGACGTGTAAAGGCCGCAAATGTGATCTACCGTGCTGCGTTATGACATGACATGCTGCGCTTGTACCATGTGACCTGTGCAGCAACAACCGTGGCCTAATTGTGGACATTGTAGTATGACTTTAGCACAACCGTGGCACTCCTGGTGATGTTACGGCATGTACGGCAAGTTTCCTGGTTCCACAGAAATGTAAGGGCTTATCAAAGTATGTCAAAAGTCGTGACAGCAAAAAAAGACATTTTTGAAAATCCAGCTACAATTAAAACGAGACACAATGATTGGCGCTCCCGGACCCTATAAGGTTTTCCAAGATGAGGACATGGTTTGAAATGGTGAGGTTCCAGGATGCATATCCCTGAAAGTGAGAAGGGGGCTTAACACTTAAAGTAGGTTAATTAGCTTGCTAGCAAAAAGAACAGCAATAATCCCAAATCAGTTGAGAATTAATAAATAATAAAGATTCAGTGATGGAATTTTTTTTCAGCCAGTGTTACCTGGAGAAGCTCTGAATAATCACTTAGTACAGTGGTTCTCAAAATTTTTACAATGAGTACCACCTTAGAAAATATTTGGCTTTCCAAGTACCACCATTACAACCGGAATTAAAATAAAGTAGCGTAGGCCTATAAGCGATATATATGGAGTTTACACAGGAGGCATTTTTATTTCTAATATGAATATTATTTATTATTCACACTGCTTTACTTGACAGAAGCACCCAAGTGTCCATATTAACTAACAATTGTATTGCATTAAAACATTCACAGCAAAGGAGATATTTAATCTTCTGTATTGACAATACTGCAGAAAGACACGCATAAGGTTAGAATATTAACTGTGCCATGCCTAGGGTATGAAGGAAAGTTATGCACTCAAAAACACCGGTGAGGATATTAACACTGAGAATATTAAGCATAGTAATGTGACTTACTCAAATACTGCATTCAAAGGGAATATTACCAAAAAGAATCCATCAATCAAAATGAAATTTGGTGGTTATTGGCAGCTATAAGCCTTCATGTCTAGTGAGAGCGGTGTGCATGGCTCTGTGGACACAGTCCTACGATGTCTGGGTCGATTAAGGTCAGCTTTAGCCTGAGATTAGGTTCAGCATCCAACCTGCTTCTGTATTTAGTCTTTATGAAGGTGAGTGAAGAGAAGCCTTTCTCGCACAGATATGTGGTCACAAATGGAAGGAGAACGCGCACGGCCTTGTCTGAATGTGCAGGATATTCGCTGCATCGCTGTATCCAAAAGTCCAGCAATGTCTGACCTCTGAAGGCAGACTTCAATGTTTCATCACAGGACGGTTCAATTAAAAGTTCCTGCTCAAGAGCCGATAAGTCCTCCGGCATGTCGGATGCCTCAATGAGGAACGGATCTCGCATCCATTTATTTCCCTGCGCAATCGCGGGGAAATATTCACTGAACTGGTGTCGGAGAGAGTTTAGGTGCTCAACAATGTTGTCCCTGACTTGATCAGCGAGCCTGAGGTCACTGTCAGAGAGAAAACTCTCCAGATTAGGGAATGCTGAAACATCACCTGTCCTGACCTTGATTTCGAATAACTCCATCTTTTTCAGCATTGCTTTGGTTTTGTCCTGCACATCAAAAACACTGGTGGAGAGTCCCTGTGGTCACTAATTCAGCTCATTCAAATGAGAAAAAATGTCTGACAAATAGGCCAGCTGACTGAGCCACACGGTGTCTTCAAAAACATCTGATGAGGGGAAGTTTTTATCCTGCAAGAACACTTGGACCTCTCTGTGCAATTCGAAAAGCCTCGACAGTACCTTCCCTCTTGAGAGCCATCGTACTTCTGTATGCAACAGAAGTTGGACATGTTCGCTGCCCATCTCATCACAGAGGACATGAAATAGGCGAGAATTCATCGGTCTGGCTTTTATGAAGTTGACAGTTCTCACAGCTGAGTCTAGCATAGACTTTAGTTCTTTGGGCATCTTCTTCACTGCGAGGGCCTCACGATGGATGCCGCAGTGAGTCCATTGTACGTCCGGTGCCACCTCGCGAATTCGTGCTACCACGCCGCTGTGCTGACCTGTCATAGCCCTTGCACCATCCGTGCAGAGTCCAACGCACTTCTTCCAGTTTAGCCCATTGAACAAATGCATTGATGAGCTGAAAGATGTGTTCAGCTGTAGTTCTTGTCAGAAGTGACTGACAGAACACATGCACTGTGCTTTCACATTCGTATCTAACGTAAACAAGCAAGTTGGCCATATCCACAACATCTGTTGTCTCATCAAGTTGAATGGAAAAGTAGGGACAATGTGGCCCCACTCACCACTTCACTGCTGCCTGCCCCCCAATTTTATCTGCATCTTAGACAGTGAGGGCTTTGGGGGGGAGGTGTGGAGGAGCACTGTCTAGCAGCAGTGCTCATGCCATAACTGTCGTCAAGCTCATGGAACAGAAATCGCTCTGTCAAAAATGTGCAAACAAACATCTTCAAACTTATTTGAGACAACTACACCATTGGAAAATCGGTCTAAATGCATGGAATTATATTCACTCATTGACATGTTAACTTGTTCTACAGAGCTGGACAAAAAACATACAAAGTGTGACCAGGAGCTTTCTAAAACCACACTCCGCTGGCCTCCGCTGGCCTCCGTTGGCCTCCGCTCCGAAGCTCAAAGCCTGCTGTTGGATTTAAGGATGGTGTCATTCACCACAGCGCCTTATTACCAAACATTGTTTTCCTTTGTTTACAGCAAAATGCTACCAAACATTATATTAGGACTGTAAAAACCAACAACTGCCCGCAGGAGAGAAATAATTGCCAGTGCCAGTATAACACATTTTATTTTACAGTGCCAGAAGAAAATAATTCTTTTACTGTAAAGCTTTTGGAAGCCAGAGACGTTTGTGCTTTGTGATTGTCTGCATGAGTCAGTGGTTTCCAGTTCGAGCAGCTCCTACAACAGTGCCAAATGCACTTTCTGCTTCCAGAACATGGTTATTGTATGTTGATGGCAGTTTGATGTAAAAACATCATGGTAAGAAAGTCCACCTGGGTCACCACAGACCGGGGGTCAGCCGGACGACAACAGCACGGATTTATCTCACTTCCTCAAGTAGAGCTGGGACGATAAAATTCCAAAGCAGAGTTACTGCATTGTAAAATGTGTGACATGAAGGTGCTTTTTATGCGGAACATCAGCCCTTATTACACATTCATTACATGCAGCAGACGTCCCATCATAACCTCCAATGATTTTATGATGATGGCTCAGATTTTTTTTATCATTAAGACCATGTTTATATCATTATTTCTGATGAGCCTGATGGATCAAACACTGTGCAAAAATAACTCTGATGCTTCTGTCAAGTCTCCTGCAGAAAAGATTTCCTCCATCATTTCATTCAGATTTTTAAGTTTAAAATTTATATATATATATTCCCTTTGATCTCTCCCACATCCTGACAAACTCCAGCCTACATTTCATCTGCCTTTGTTTTAACAAAGTGTTCCACTCCACCATAAAGCTGTGACCAGTGAAGCAACATACTTTGTCATATGTAGAGTCTCTCCAATCACAGCCACTGACGCTTGGAACTCCAAAGTTGTTCTTGCTGTCTTGGTGGCTTTCCCTCATTATGTTACTTCAGGCACACGATGGCCTGCTCTCGACAGATTTATCATACTGTGTCATATAGTCCATGGTCTAGATAGTGTTATGCTGCACCCCCCCAGGGATTTAGTCACATAGGTATTTTTACCTTCCCAAGATGGTCCCAAATACAAAACAAAATGTTAACATTGAATATTTTGGGATGCACTTCCGCTTTTGACCATTTGTTTAAGCTGGCTATGTAATAAAATACAGTTTTGCATTTTATACATGATGAATGTACAATACATTTTTGCCGGTCAGTAGGACTTGTATTTGGATTGGTGGATTATAAGACTGTAACACTGGCCTGGCAGAGGCATAATATATATCCATTGTACTGTTATACTGTATAATAATTACTACTATTTGAAAAACACACAATCACACATTGCACATTCCTGTGTGTGCATTTTCCAAGGTGACGTATGAATTCTAAAATTGTAACATTATGATTGTGCTGCACTGTTGTGGTCAATATGATGTATCAACCACATGTACATGGTGGCTTAATGTGCAAAAGTTTGAATTATGTCTGTGATAATTAAAATTGTGTATAATTTCTGTAGGTAACAGCAAATTCAAGTATTCAGCATAAGTACTGGACTTGATGACTCATTGCTATATGACAGCTACGTATCAACTTTTCAGACACAAGGCCTCTGTATGAATATGTTTCAGCAGCGTCAGACCTTAGATTGTGTGACTCACCAAATTCATCACGTGTCACATCAATGACTCAATCATTGCATTATTTTGTTTTTATTGCATATGTTCATCGATCTACAAATCTTTTGTGCAAGAACAGTATCACCAGTCCTATTTTCCCACCAATGCAACATGCACACACAGGAATGTCTAATATGTGTACACTATATTTTACCACATGTTTAAACAAATGACTGATAATTATTTAATTGTGCACATGTGACATGTGCCATTCCAAACTTGTTTGCATGCTTGTGACACTTTGGCCATTCCTGTGTCCACATTACATTTAGAATGCTTTTTAATACTTGTTAACAAGAAGGCACAATCGTACACCGAGCATCACCGGTAATTTGTACCACGACATTTGATTGGCGCATTGTTGACTTGATGACTTTGGTAGATAAAATAGGAGACGTTCACTGAGGCATGTTTTCCTGTCTTCTGATACTGTATGTGCAGTGAAAACAGCCAGCTGTGTTGCCGACTGAACCACGGTACCACATCGGGATTTGGTGAAATTGTCTACTGGTAGTTCTGCTTTCAAAATTTTAATCTGGAAGGTTTATAACTTATGTAGATCAAATATTGACTTGTTTTTGGCTTATTGGTTAGGGGAGCGATATGAAAAAGAGTCAGTGGCTGCCAGGGGATAATAAATTACAATAATCAATGATTTGTTCAATAAAGTGGGCTGTCCTTAGATGGTCTTGGTGAAACTTGATCATGCTCATATTCAAGCTTGTCTGAAATACTTTGAGGATGTTTACTTCAAATTTGGTGAAATTTCAGATAAATGTTTAAGATATCATGTGCACAAGAACATGTGTGACTGATGCAAGGATTCATGGATGGGTGTATTTCTAAAT
>OMMV01189670.1:0-16983 GCA_900302635.1 Chatrabus melanurus
TCCCTTTGGCCGCTCGAATTAAGCACAAGGCTCTGACTCTAGCCTACAAAGTGACATCAGGGTCGGCCCCTGCTTACCTGACGGCTATAATAAAGGCTTATGTCCCATCCAGGGCGTTGCGATCCTCCCAAACAAACCGTCTGGCCTTGCCCGCCCCTCACACAAGGCGCTCTCGGTCCAAACTTTTCTCCGTTGTGGTCCCGCAATGGTGGAACAAGTTACCTGTTGCTGCGAGAGTGGATACATCCCTCTCCGCCTTTAAGAAGCTCGTGAAGACTCTCCTTTTCCGAGAGTACTTCCCTTCATAACTATCTAACCTCCACTCACCCACACTGTCCTGTAACCTGGTTATACTAACACTCTACACCTCGCTTACTCTGTTTTCCTGCATTTCCGTAAGCTTGTTTATGTCCTCTTCTGAAAGTCGCTTTGGATTAAAGCGTCTGCTAAGTGTAATATAATGTAATAATGTAATGTAATGTCTGACGCCCAGGGTTAGGCTCCGCCCCTGCCTTCTTCTGACAGCAGGATCCGAGATCTATGTACCCCTACACTCCGTTGTGACAGGCACCTCCGCCAAAGACTGTTCTAACATTCTGTACATTAACACTATGTATTCAAATCTTTAACTTTTTCTTATGCAGGGCATTTTAGGGGGTCCAACACCTTTGCACATGTCTCCATCACAGGAACTTCCCCTGAAAGGTGATTTTCGGTGCCTTTTTGGGGGGTGAGATAAGTCCCTGCTCTGGGGTATGTACTTCTGATTGGCCCTGAAAAGCCATTCTGGATGCAGCCTGACGTAGCCCGCTTCCCCTGGAGCGAGCCTTCTCCGGTGTTTCAGAGAGATTTTTGAGAATCTGCTGCGTCGGCCAGCGTCAGCCACTTCACATCATAGTGTGAATGGGCCATAACCAACGTGGGTCCTGGGCAAGAAAATGACAACTGTGTCAGTTGGAAACAAGCGCTCACACTTTCACTGTACTATGCACTGCTTTGCGTCAGGTGTGAGATAGGGGTTGTATATCTCAACCTCCCTCATTGCACCAGAGAGCAACCATACACAACTGACACAATTGATTGAACAGTTCAGAATTTGGAATTGTTTGTTTGACTACAATATGGAACATGGAAAAGAAACTGCACTTGTTCTTCAATATCCAAAGTGTGTACCTGCACCAGAGTGTGAGCAGACAGTCTCTCTCTCCTCTGTGATAACATACTGGCTAGAAGATGAAAAGGTCAACCTCAACAAAGTGAGCATGAGCTAAAGAGGAGTTTTCAATCTTATGGCAAAATGTCTCAATTTTCTGAAGCCAGACCTTGAAACTGCAAGGTGACAAACAGTTCCAGGCTTCAACCCATCATCTTAATTCAACCGCTAGTCCTTAAAATAACCAATTTATCAGATCTCTGTGTTATCAGAAATAACTTGCTCTTGGCAGTTGTGGAAAATTGAAGACACACTCTGGATTGGGTGGTCAGTGTATTGCTTGAGTTGAATAATTTCTTCAATAAGGCTTAGCTGGTGGACACCTGAAATATCAGATTTTAAGACAAGGTGAAAGGTGAAGGCAAACTTTATACTTTCAGAGCACAGGAGTACTCATAACTCTGATACAGCATGCTTCAGAATTCTGCTGTTGCAGAGTTATATGTAAAATATGCCCTATGTGTTTTTCTTTTGAATTATTATTGTTTATTTGCAACCTTAATACATTTGCATTTATAATAGTGGCTGCCAATCACTTCTGTGGTTTGACAGGCAGAACTGATTTTAGCAGTAATTCAAGGATAAACACATTCTATCTTCATCAAAAGGCTGTTTTTGTGCTTTATTGACAGCCATTGCATTATCTATACCTGGTGCTCATCTCAAATCTGATGTGATAGCAGTGTGAGATAGAATCACATTCCCGTGTAAGCTGTGTTGAATATTCCAATAATGTACCAGGAATGGTTGTTTTCTTTCAGATTAAAGGATGTGTTAACTTTTTACAACTGTAGTCATATTAAATACATTTTTTAGCAATCAAACCTCCATGTCCTGTGCTCACCTTTGACAATGTTTTCATTTACAAGAAGTCCTTTTTTGGACAGAAATGTGTTTTTGATGTAATCCATGTCAGCCGACAGGGAATATATATCCCAGTAATCACAAAAATTAACCCTATGTTCAAAATAGCAACAGGTTCATACTTTACTGTCAGTATGTTAATGGTACAAAAAAGTGATTTTTTTTCTAATATACCAGTTTCAACCCTGTTTTTAAATCCTCCACCAATCTCAGAAGATCATTACGATCAGTTTATGCAGCACAGATGTTGCACATGGTTAATAGTCCCTACATTAAATGAATAGCTAGCTTTACCCATGGCAAGGCAAAGCTTGAAATTAAATGTTACCACAGATGAAACAAATGCAAAATATGCCAACATACATTCAGTTATTTATTTTTAAAGAGTTTCAAACAACAACAAACAAACAACATATGTAAATATCTACCATCACTTGGCATGGCTGTTGCACATCATGACAAAGCTAATAATGAATAGACCCTATCGCATATAGCGAAAAATCTACTCAGAATGCATTGCATCGTCAACTTCCAGAGATTTTGGAAGGCAACCGAATTTCCGGTCTCTTTCATACAGTGAACAGTTTCGCTTTGCACCGCTTGGAAAATACATTTTATTTCTACGCGTCTGTGAGAAAGCCCCGCAAGTTTATCTGATTATGGAAGAGTGTGACCATGAAGGTTCGGAGAGGAAGCGGCAGCGGTTGACTACAGCGTACGGCTCTATTGGCGATCTGAACCGGACAGCTGTGCCATGGACACGGGAGTTTGAAACAGTTCCCACCGCTTCTTATTAGCGATGTTTATGCTCGCTGCTTATTGACTGTGGTTGAACAAATTAAAGAATCAAAAAACACAATATTTGAATGTGATCAATGTTGTTAAAAAAGTGAACTTGTCTATTTTATCCCTTTGTGCATGGGGGAAATAAGTGAAGCATAAGAGATTAAGGGGAATTTAAACAACAACTAAGATTTCTTGTGCTATCAACATCCAAACTGCCCTCTCGCACAATCTGCCACTGTCCTGATGACATATATGAAGCTGGGTTTTTTTTTTCCACTTTGCAGTTTGAGGACAAGTCAAAGTCAAACCTATACCTCATTCCACGTGTGGGTGTCTCGATTCATTTTCTCTTGACTTCCAATTTAGAGAGGTAAAAAAAAAAATAAAAAAAAAAGGTAAACCCCATGGCAGTGACCTCTGCTGTAGGGCCATGAATAATAGAGACTATTAGTTGCATGGTAGCACACTCTGAGAAAAAGTAGTCATTTCAGCTTCAGGGCGGTTTAATTTCGACAGGGATAGAAAAACGTTCTTGGAAAAATGTTTTGCATAAGCTAAAAAAAATACTTATGTACTGCATACGTGCCAATGTACGTTTTTTTTTAAACGAACATGATGATGATGATGATGATGATGCATACGCTGAGGATCAACAAAAAAATTCTCCCTTTTTTTAAAAACTTGCATAATTGTGATTGAGTTTTCTCTCGACTTGAATCCACCTCAAAGTACTGTGCTAACATTTTAGGCACACTTAAAGTAGTCTCCTCCAATTTCTAAGGAAATCAGGTTGTATTTAAACAAGTTTTTAACATTTTTCATTTGCAACTATGTTGCAGAAGAAAAAAATATTTAACTATTGGAACATTACCTTGATAATCAATTTGCTTTCAATGAAAATGAAAAAAAGTTTTGTTTAATTTATGTTGGAAAAGGAATGCTTGGACATTTGTGTTGTGGTACTCAAGAATCTTCCGAAGAGACCTAGTACTAAAGACATCCAGTCATTGCCTTAGGTCACTGGTTAGCGTCCAAGTCTCTCAACCATATAGTAAGATAGGAAACACCAGAATCTTAAAGACTGGGACCTTTGCTCTCCTGCAATAATGTTGGCATTGCCAAACACCTCTGTCCAGCCACCTCGTGACTTCACAAATGTTACTGCAAAAAGAAGTTGAAATATTCAGTCTCACATTTTCAGAAAACTGTGAGAATGAGGGTTAACATGTTGAAATGGCACAAGCAAAGCACATAGTCGTAGAATAAAATGAAGAAAACAAAGACTCAGTCAAGCTTCAACGACTAAATTCTTTCAGTTGAATTGGTCTTCGGATAATGATCCATTTAGTTATTCTGGGATATTGGCTGCCAAAGGCATGAGGAGGAATTTATTCACCCATCGCCAGCAGAGAAATGTTTGTTTCCCAACCCTGCCCACAAATTATTTCAATCCAAACACAAATTAAGTGCAATTAACGGCGTGCTAAAATGCTTCACACTAACTGATATGGAATCATTAGACGCCACCTCAACCATATCTTCCTTCTTTCTCTTTTCATCAATGAGCTCTCACTCAGGGTAAACTTCACACTTCATTAATTAATTCATCACCTAAAAGCTGAGTATTGATTTTCAGTAATGGCTTTACAAATCTGTTGGACACCTAGCGGCAGGGATAATTAAAAAGAATGCCTATTTTCAATAAATCATCTTTAAAAGGGTTAAAAGTCTTCAGGTCATTAGGGAGGGAGGCTACAGTATCAACAAACAGCCCTTAATATCCCTCAGGCTTTAAGGACACCAAAGGACAGCGTTGACGATTTTTTTTTCTTCCCATAATAACATCAGCTAAAGTGAGTGCAGTGGATGTCATGAAATACTGAGAAGGAATGGAACCTTATAATGGTGCATTGTTTGGCAGTTAAAATAACAGTGAAAAATACAAGTTATTACAGGCCATGAAAGCACATTGTTTGTTTATAATACCTATTATAATATTTTCTTTACTACAACACCTTCTATGAAGCATATTCTTTTTTGTTCTATTTAGTTGTTTTACCAATGAAACAGTTTAGATCAGTTTTTGTATCCAGTTGTTAATTGCTATTATTTATTTTTTTTAACATTTAAGAACACATATCTGCGTCCATAACATCAAAAGTGCCAATATAGACCCCATGCAGTCATGTGACCTTTGATGCTGGTGATGCCAGGTTGGTTGGCAAAACAGATCCTGGATCCATTTGTTCTGCACACAAGTAGGCCTATGGCTATTGGACTGCAAAGCACAAGCACAAATCTGTTCTTTTCTAAATGTGTTGAACACATAGATAGTGAGGCTAATAAACAATATGTGGCAAAATGTTGCCTTGTTAGAATGCAGGATCCACACATTCTGCCTGGATATCTTAATGCTACCTTTTCTTCCACCAACTACACAACGATCAAGAAAAACTGGATCAACTTTTCACTACATGTGTGACAGCCCAATGACCAATCCTGTTGCGGGGGGGGGAGGGCTTGACCTGAAATTAACCTGAGGTTAATAAAATCCAGTGCAAAATAGCCAGAGGCTAAATGCACCCAATTTAGAATGCCGTGGAACAGAGCAGAACCAGATCTGAATGCATGTTGCACCAAACATTAAACCATGGAGATCAAAAGAGCAGCAACAGGTGTGACCTTACATTGATTTGAACTCTTAATTAAGACAACAATGTAAATATTAAATGACAATAACGGTAATATTCAAGACAATCATGATAAATATGAATGAGAATATTGTACAATTCATTGGAAGCACCCCCTCCCTGAATCAACACCTTGTCGTGGTGGAGGGGTTTGTGTGCTCCAGTTATCCTGGGAGCTGTGTTGTCTGGGGCATTAGCTCCTGGTAGGGCCTCCCTTGGCAAACTGGTCTCACTTAAGGAGACAGATAAAGGGTTATTCAAAAAAGACCCTTCATGATTGACACAAAAATGGAAAGAGTCACCTCGCACGGATTAGGGAAACCGGTGCATCCTCCTGGAATCAAGCCTGGGGGTGGGGGAGCTCGGTGGCCAGGTCTACAGCCATGGGGCTTGGTCAGGCTCAGCCCGAAGAAACAGCATGTCACCTCCATGTGGGCTCACTACCCACAAGGGTAGAACGTCATCTCTCTGGTGGTTTAGGAGACTGAGCTAGTGTGGGAGGCTGAGTGATACCAACCATTGTTGAGGAGGTTGCTTTGAGTTGTAGCCTGTGAGTTGTCGGTGCTTGATGTGGCAGCAACCCAAGAACCTGATGGTGGACACCTGTGGTGAGGGAAGCTGTCAGGCTGAAGAAGGAGGCCTTTCGTGTCTGGTTGGCAGAGAGGTCTCCAGTATCAGCAGATGGGTACTGGCAGGCCTGAAGGACTGCAGCCTAAGTGGTGTCTGAGGCAAAAACTTGGGTGTGGGAGGAATTTGGAGAGGCCATTGAGAATGACTTTCAATCTGCCTCAAACCGTCAGATGACTCAGGAAAGGAAGGCAGTTCTTAGCCCAGGCTGTTTTCAGCAAAGGTGGAGAGCTGCTTACCTGGACTGGGGAAACTGTCAGGTGGAGGAAGGAAAACTTTGAGGATCTCCTCAACCCTACCGACATGCCCTCCTTAGAGGAAGGAAGGATGGAAGACTTGGGAAGATCTAGTGTCACTCCCTAGTGGAAGTCACCGAGGTAGTCAAAAAAAATTCCTCAGTGGCAAATTACCAGGAGCGGGCGAGATTTGCCCTGAGATACCAATGTCTCTGGATGTTGTTGGGCTGTCATGGCTGACACGCCTATACCCTTTGCATGGAAATCTGGGACAGTATCTCTGGATTGGCAAATTGGGGTGGTGGTTCAGATTGTTAAAAAAAAGGGGACCAGAGAGTGTGTTCCAATTATAGAGGAATCACACATCTCAGCCTCCCTGGGAAAGCCTATGCCAGGGTGCTGTAGAGGAGACTTAGACCGATAGTCGAACCTTGGATTCAGGAGGAGCAATGCAAGTTCCGTTCTGGTCATGGAATGGTGGACCAGCTCTTTACCCACGGATATTAGATGGGGCTTGGGAGTATGCCCAACCAGTCTACATGTGTTTTGTGGACTTGGATAAGGCATATGACCGGTTCCCCCGAGATCTGCTGTGGGAGTATATGTTACTGGGACCATTTCAACACGGGTTCAGGTTTCTATACGACCAAAGTAGGAGCTGTGTCACATTCTTGCATTGCATCAGACCTGTTCCCGGTGGGTGCTGGATTTTGCCAGGGCTGCCCCTTGTCACCAATTCTGTTCGTAATTTTTATGGAAAAGGTTTCAAGGCACAATCAGGGACTCTATAGTGTCCATTTTGGTGACCTCAGAATTATATCTCTGCTTTTTGTGGATCATGTGGTTCTGTTGGCTTCAGACAGTGACCTCCGATGTGCACTGGGCAGGGTTGAGGCTGAGTGTGAAGTGACTGCGATGAGGATCAGCACCTCCAAATCTGAGACCATGGTCCTCTGTCGGAAAAAGGTGGATTTTCCGCTTTGGGACAGGGGAGAGTTACTGCTACAAGTGAAGGAGTTCAAGTATCTTAGGGTCTTGTTCACAAGTGGGGGTAAGATGGAATGTGAGATCGACAGATGGATTGGGGCTGCGTCTGAGGTCCTGCAGATGCTGTACCGGACTGTTGTGGTGAAGAAAGAGCTGAGTCAGAAGGTGAGGCTCTCGATTTACCAGTCAATTAATGCTCCTTTCCTCACCTATGGTCATGAGCTTTGGTTAATGACTGAAAGAACAAGATCACAGATACGAGAAGCGGAAATGAGGTTCCTCCATTGGGTATCTGGGCTTACACTCAGGTACAGGGTGATAAGCGCAAATATCTTGGAGGGACTTGGCGTAGAGCTGCTGCTTCTTCGCATCGAAAGGAGCCAGCTGAAGTGGTTCGGGCATCTGATTAGGATGTCCCCTAGTCGTCTCACTAGAGAGGTCTTCCAGGCACGTCCAACTGGGAGGAGGCCCTGGGGAAGACTCAGGACATGATGGAGGGATTATATTTCCTGGTTGGCTTGGGAACGCCTCAGGATCACAAAGGAAGAGTTAGAGAACTTTGCAGAAAATACCAAAGTGTGGGCTGAGCTGTTTGGTCTGCTGCCAATGCGACTCGGACCTGGATAAGCCACAGAAAATGAATGAATGAATGAATCATTGGAAGGCTGCTTCTTTATCAAAAAATAACTTCAGTTCGCACACACTGTGAGAATGTGAGGTCATACCAGTTTTGAGGCCACACTCCCGGAGTTTAGCTGAGCTTGTTAGCTGTAGTGCTGCTGAGACAAAAGGCTCGCTATGTGAAAAGAAAGCTCATTGAATTGGACTGACCCCGACAATCAACACAGCTGGATTTCTGTGAAGTGTTGTTTGAATGAACCAATACCTCAAACAGGTTTCTGCACACCAACAAAACTAAAGACCTGCTGGGATTTTTCTGTTTGTCCACTTTCTCTCTTATTTTCACAACTACACATCTCACAAGGTTCCAAGAATGCTGTCATTCAAAAGTTGATCGGAAGCTTATACCAACCTATTGATTTTGACAGCATGGTCAATGCAATTGTGAAATTGATAAATCATGTTTGTTTTTTTTATAGAAAATCAATACTGTTAAGTGCCATTAGAAAATGACATTAACTGTTCAGGATCCCTAGTGGTTGTGAATAATTTGATGACTCCTCGAAAGTTGAAAAAGAAGCCTATGATGACAACATCTCCAGAAAGTGATTTTTTTTTTCCAGCTTTGAGGAGACGTGCAAAATGATTGAAGTCAATGAGTGACTATAATTGTTGAAGGATTGCAAGTCAGCAAATATTACTCTCTTGGGATACACTCACAGGTTTTGACATCAAAAACAAAATCAAATTACAGGAGATTTGCTTCAGAGGGATTCTGGATGAAAGGCTGGACTGAAAGGTTAAAAAAATATATAATATGAAAATATCAGTAACTGGTGCAGCAAAGCCGATTTATCATTGACATCATGTAAATGTGTATGAGGTATATCACACTAATGACAGCCTACATTCAATGAATGTAGCAAGCCATGATTCTTTAAGGCGCAATCTCACCTGGACATTTGGGCCAACATAGATGGCCGTATTTGAAAATGTCAGTGTCCGCTAGCCTCCACTAGTCTCCAATAGCCCCCACTAGGTTCTGCCATCCTCCACCGATGAATGTTGACCGCGTCCAAAAATTTTCAACATGTTTAAAATTCCTTGCGTCTGGCTACATTGGAGACTGTTAGAGAAAGTTCTCTGCTACAATAAAGCTCCCTCCACTAGCCTGTGTTAGCATCCGCTAGCCTAAGTTACTGATGCAATCGTCCACACTCGCTAACGTTTGGGTGCTGCTTCACTCTGCCTGCTCAGAATCACTGGACAGTGGTGTATCGACCCCCTCTCCTGCACTTTGTCACGTTGGCAAAAGTCCTGCTTGTTCTAATGGAGTGCTGGCTAACGCCCGCCTCCGCTGGCACCATGCTGTGGAATGCCGTGTTGCATTTGAGGTTCACTACTAAACTCCGGTAACGTGAGTTTTGCTGACATTTGCCCAATTGTCTTGACTTTGACCTTTAATAACACACTTTGGGGGCTATCTAAAGTGCATATCGCAACTGCATTTGGGGTGTGTCCAAATCCAAAACACCATGTTTACACAGCATGTAATGTGAGTGCCAAGTAGGGTGCAGGGTGCAAAGGGGTTGCAATTGTATGCTGTACAGGTGTAATTTGGAATAACACGGAATAAACCAGTCCCAGTGTCAGCTGTCATTCCCTTTAAGACATAGGCACAGCAGCAACTAATTCATTGCTATTTCGACAACAAACTCAGAAGGGAGAGGTTTTCTGGTGAAGATATGTTTCTGCGTGCTGTCATCAAAGCGTTTGAGCAGGAGCGGCAGCCATTCACTGCAGTTGCCTGAGGTGAAGCATACAACACCTCCTCCTCCTCCATATTCTCCACCAACCACCCAAAGGAAACTAACAATGATGCTTGCATTGTGCTCAGCACTGCTTTGTGCCAGGTAGCAGATATGGCCCTTTAAATTTCTTGTTCTTGCTTGCTATGTCTCTCTTTATCTCCTACTCCAACTCACATCATCTGCCTACCTTGCTATATCTCGACTATGTGTTTCTCTTTCACAAACAGACACATACAGGAACATATAAATAGTGGGCCAAACTGGGCTCTGAACTCATGAAAACAAAATGAGGTCTCGTGAAGCATTTGCTTTTTGTTCTGAGCCCACTAGATGGTGCTCAGAAGAAACGGATGGAAAGACAGTTACAGATAGCAATAAAAGTGCATGAGCTTCCCAAGATCCAAGTACAGGTTCAGTGCATATAACAAACCAGATTTAAAAAAAAATAAATATTATTATTATTATTAGGCAGCATGGTGGCCTAGCGGTTAAGTGCGACCGCTTTCAGTGCGGAAGGTTCCCAGTTCGAGGCCGCCCATTCTCCATGTAATGTGGAATTGTGTCAAGAAGGGCATCCGGCGTAAAACTTGTGCCAAATCTACATGCAGATCCATGTGGGATCTGCTGTGGCGACCCCAAGTTGAAATTGGGAGAAGCTGAAAGTAGATTATTATTCTTTACAATTACACACCAATGCCAGAAGCTTCAAAGCAAGATGCTAACCTGTGCACCAGGAGCAGTTTGGAGGTCTTGGCCAAGGACACTTTGACAGACTCACATTGAAAGCCGTTATTCAGTTAATGGACAGCCCGCTCTACCCACTGATCTTTGGCTACATGCGTTCTGTGTTTTATGCAGTGAAAATGGCTTCACCTCTCACCTCCAACATCAAAGACGTCCCATTAACACATTGATAATTCAAATACAGATTCCCACCTGGTGGATCTTGTGCCTTTCAGGACAGAAGGGGTCAACGACCAGGAGCTGGACAGAAATGAACTTTGATATAAATGTATGAGTATCACTTCAGATTTTTGTCGCTGGGGGAAGACTGATGACAGTTTTTTTCTGCCTGATTGCAACATTGGGTTACCACAAGGGGCTTTATGATGCATGGACATCCTTTGTTACTAATTAACCTTCACACCTTACTAATTAATTACGTTCTATCAAGGTCGAGCTTTCTAAATGGGACAATTAAGAACCTTCACCACACTGTATTCCATACTGCAGAGTCTAACAAAGAGATACCATAGCAGTCTCGACGAGGACAATTGTTTTGATGATTTCAAATAGTCAACAATTGTTCTGACAAGGAAAAGTGTTTTGACAATTTCACAGTTTCATGTTTAAAAGTTGAGAGTAATTTCAACAGTTAATTCAGCATTTCACTTCGATAATGTTATTGTACTCTTCAATAGCAATGGAACCCTTCAAAAGAACAGGTTAATGAGAGAAAAAGACCATATTTCCTGAAGCTGTTAAACATTAATTCTGCATAATCAATGTTCATTGTTTTGTTTTTTTAAACTGTGATAATGTATGTGCAATTGAGACTGACGTGAGGAGGAATATCACAGGAATATAAAATGCATCTTAAATAAAAGCACCACCTCAGTTCATTGGTATTGCTAATGAAGGTTTAGACCTAAAATGTAGATGAACGAAACAACACAAATCATGTGTGGTGGCATGCAAAGATTTTGGGGACCACTGAGGATTTACAGATTTAAATTTTTTTTTAATTACATCAAATATTTTTATATTAAAATTTCTATAATTATGCCCTTTAAACTCAGTGACAACAAATCTCCACAGCATTTTATAAATGAAATAAAATTATCAGTACATTTGTTTCTTTGGTATGTGACAAATTTACAGCTAATTTTATAGCTGGTAAAATATTTATTTTGGGGAGATTTCATGGCACATATACTGAGTTTCATCCATGAGATCCTGTGGGCGATATGAAATTTGACCGCGCGTGTGCATGTGCAAGATTCAAACTTCATGCTGCATTTGATGGAAACTGGAAACTCAGAATTTCCGACATACAGCAACAAAAAATACACAGAGTCTTATTAAGCTATGATAAAATGTTAAGTAAAAATGTATCTGTAACTAACGTAGGCATTGCCAACTGACACAGTAGACCTGTGCGAGTTCTGTCTTACCTGTCCAGCAGATATCCAGCAAAACATTTGTGTGAAATATGTTCAGATTTTGTCTGGAGTTCTTCCCAACAGGATCTCTGGTGGCCTAGGTTTAATGGCTGCATCTGTCAGTTTCTTTCTCCTTCAATTTTAGTAATTAATTAATTTATTTGGTACATTCAGTCACAGTTGAAGATCTACCACATTTCTTTTCCTCTATGATGCATATAAGCATATGTAGTGTAGCCACTACATGCCATTTGAGGGTCGAAACTCCCCCCTTGCCATCTATGACATTACAGAAAGACAGTGGGTTTTAAGTGTGCGATGTGTTTTAACCCATGTGGGTCAAATTTAAAAATTGTTTCCAGGCAAGGAGAATTTTGATCATATTGGCAATATAAGATTGTGCATTCTTTGAATACTACGGAACAAAATTATTGCAGTGCCAAAGAAAATCCTTTTTATATGACTTGAATTGTAAAAAAAAAAAAAAAAATCGAAAGGGACAAGACCTTTAAGTGCAGCATTGTGAGCCAATAGTTTGAATATAGGTAACATACAGTAAGCCCTCATTGTGCTTTAAATCTGAATTGTGCAGTTTTAATGAGTGATGCATGAGTTATGTATTTATTTTGTACCATTTAGCTTAAGGTATTATACTGTCTGGATGGGTAAGGGTGAGAAGTTCAACGATGAAATAAAATATTTAAGAAAAAACTGTGGTCAGCACGAACACAAAAGAAAGCTATTTTCATGATAAAATATTCAAGTTAAGAAAGGTGATAATGTGAGCATGCACGAGTCTGTTCTAACAGGACGTTAGAGATTTCACTAACGATTCCGGCGGTTGCAAAGCAGGAAACATGAGCACATTTTCATTTTCCTTGAAACATCTTGCAGATCTATTACAAGAAGACACTGAATTTAAAAGAGAGTGAGAGATAATCAGAAAATTAAGCTTGCCTGAGTAGATGGACGACCAGGCGTAATGGACCAGTTTAACAGGACAGCTTGCTTATACCCAGGAAAAACTAGTCAAGTATTAACTGAAGCAAATGTAAGTGCAAACATTAAACACGTGCACACGAACATTTACATACCCTCACCGGCAATATCTGTGTGCATATGCATATGCAGTTTGTATGTGTTTTGTGCACATTTACAAACGTGGGCATACAGGCACCGACAGTGGAGCCAGTATCATTTAAAAGACGATTCCCCTGTACGCCGGAGCCCATATCTGACTAACAGTGTGGAACCAGCCAAATGTAGCAGCCAACTGTTCTCCATCCTCAGGCTATCCCTGGACTTGGCTCAAGTACAACAAATTGTATCCGTCTGTGTGGTAGTGTGTGGATTTTCGATTTGAGACAGAGCAGTGGATTCATCAGATAATTTAATTGCATGCAATTTTATATATATTTAAACTCAAAACATACAGTACAGAGTGTTTGTTTTTTTTCTTCATCAGTTGTACAACAGAAAATAATTTTCAAACGCCCAAATATTCCCATTGCAAAAACAAAAAAATAAAGTCAAAGAAACTAATCAATTATGAAGTTGTAGACCTCGATTTCATGAAACAAGTTTTTAAAAAAGGGTTATTTGTGTACTACCTGGTACTGTACATGACAACACCAAAATAGAACACACAAAATGTTAAAAAATTGGCCAAACGTCAGCAAAACTCACGTTCCCGGAGTTTGGTAGCGAACCTCAAATGCAGCACGGCATTCCACAATGTGGTGCTAGTGGAGGCCAGCAGAGGCGGGTGTTAGCCAGCGCTCCATTAGAACAAGCGGGACCTTTGCCAACGTGGCAACGTGCAGGAGAGCGGTTCGACACACCATTGTCTAGTGATTCTGAGCAGGCAGGGCAAAGCAGCACCCAGCGTAGACGATCGTACCAGTAACTTCGGCGAGCGGATGCTAGCGGAGATTAACTTTCTCTAATGGTCTCCAACATAGCCATAGGTACGTCGGCAAACGCCGAGGAATTTTAAACATGTTGACATTTTTGGAAGTGGTCGACATTCATCAGTGGAGGACGGAAGAGCCCCGCGGCAGCTAGTGGACACAGACGTTTGCAAGTAAGTTAGTCTGCGTTGGCCCAAACTTGTAGGTGTGACTGCGCCTTTACAGATTAATCTACTATCCTGTCCCGTTGGGCTGCCTACTGTGAGAAGTTATATAAGGCTGATCCTCCTGCCAGGATGTTGGACATCTCAGGTGCCAGGGTTCTGATGGCTAATCCACTAGTCAGCTGGTCTCAGTGAGATTCCAAAGATGGTGGAAGAGGTGAGGGTGGTTAAAGCTGCAGGGATTTGTTTAATTGACGCTGAACATCTTCAGGCAGCTGGAGACATCCCAACGGACTGAAAGAAAATAGTTTCTATTGCTCTCTGGAAAGTAAAGGGTGATCTCCTGGATTGCAAGCAGTACAAAGGTATTACTCTGCTCTCTGTCCCAGGAAAGGCATTTGTAAGGGTCATTCTCAAGAGGATTCAGTCCCATTTACTTGCTGCTCCGCAACTGGTGCAGTCTGGCTTCATGCACAAGAAGTCACCCAGCAACTGCATTCTAGCTCTGCGAGGACTCATTGAATGCAAGCATGAATATTGACAGTGCTTCTTTGTAGCCTGTGTTGGTTTTCATAAAGTGTGCGATTCAGTTGATTTGGCTGCTTTCTGGGACATTCTCATAATTTGTGGGATCTTCATTAAATTGCTGGACATCATAGCCAGTCTATACAGGGGGATTGTGAGTACTTTGCAAACTAGAGGCAGAGTCTCCGATATCTTCCGAGTGAATTCTATCATTCATCAGAGATGTGTTCTGGCTCCTACTCTCGTCAGGGCTTGCATGGACTGGGTGTTGGGTAAGGTTGTGGACTCAGGCAACTAAGATGCCTTTGTCAGTGAGGAAAGGTTCACTGATCTTGACTTTGTGGACAATCCCATGATCATTGTGGAATAAAAGGATGCCCTGATTGCAGCACTTGAAAAACTGAGCGTTGTCTTGGATCATAAGATCCAGGCATTCAAAATTACTTTTTGGTGTTATGCTGATGACACTCAGTTTTACATGCCCATTAATACAAACAATCTCTTGTCTGGCTTCAGTGAAAAAGTGGATGTCCTGTAATTTCTTACTTTTAAATTCAGAGATGACTGAGATGATGATCATTGGTCCTGCAAGACACAGACATGAGTATGTTCAGTTAACACAGTCATTAGATGTATGTACCATTCATCATAGTGATGAAGCTAAAAATCTCAGGAAGATCTTTAATCTGACAATGCACATTGAAGTGTCTTGTCCAAAGACACAGACAGGTAGTCTCAAGTGGACACACCTGTAATCAAACCCAGTCTTTAGGGTGGTAGTTCAATTCTTATGCCGCAAAACCACCTGCAATGCAAGTGAGAGAGAGAGAGAGAGAGATTTGGTGATTATCAGGATTCAGATGATCCATGACAGGCATTTAAAGTGAAATTTTGTGCAACACCAGATCAGGATTGAGATCTGTTGAAGTGAAACACATTTGAACTATGATGTTCTTGACTTTGCAATATTCTAAGAAATAGAGCTCAAAACATTATTTTATACATCCCAATTCAGAATTAGCTCTGCTCTCTGAGTGCCCCGTCTAGTTTTTACAGTGGCCTCAACAGGAAGCTTGTTTGTTGTATAATTGTAATTTTGATAGTATAGGTTTCTCAGCTTTGTAGGAGAACAAGGGTCCAACTTTTTAGAGTCCCGGTGCTTCCTGTTTTATTGTATGGCTGTGAGACTTGGACACTAACCAGTGACTTAAGGCAATCACTAGATGTCTTTGGCACTAGGTCTCTTTGGAAGATCCACGGGTAGGTGGTATGTCATTGAGAGACGACTATGTGGCGACTGTGACGATGGAATGTTTAGATGACTACTAGACGAATTTGGCCATGTTTTAATGACATTAGGGCAACATATTTGCCACTTTTTGATGACCATTTAACAAATTAGATGATCGCTGGGCAGCTTGTTGAATAATATTTGATGAATATTCGCTAAGCGGCCGTATGTCTGTCGTCGTTAATTATTGTCTGCCGGTGACCGCATTTCGACCATGATCAAACCTTGTAGCAAATGAAGCGAACTGGGAGACTGAAACAGTCCGGGGGGCAACTTGGTAGCGGTCTACTGAAGACCCTTTGGCGAGTAAAAAGACTACTTAGTGAATAGTTAGAAACAAGTTAGTGAAAATAAGCAGTCGTTCATTAGCCACCAAGGTTTTGAACATGTTCAAAAGCCGCAGGCGATTGAAATCAAGGCGAGCAACTAATTAAGCCAGTATCTCACTGGGGTTGCAACCGATTGGTGAGTGAGATGAATGGCCATTGGTCTAATTCAGCTCTTGGTCTCAATGTAGTCTGAAATTATTCTCTAAGCAGTCGGAATCAGTATCCCCATTCTCGACAGCTTATTTTCACTAACTTGTCTCTAACTATTCACTAACTAGTCTTATTACTCGACAAGGAGTCTTCAATAGCCCGCTACCAAGTCACAACCCCCAGGCTGTTTAACTCACCCGGTTCACATTTGCTACAAGGTCAAAATCATGGTCGAAATGCAGTTGCCGGTCGTTAGCCACTAATTAACAACTTGAGGATGACAGACATACGGCCGCTTAGCGAATATTCATCAAATATTCTTCAACAAGATGCCCAGCGGTCGTCAAATTCGTTAAACGGTCATCGAAAAGTGCCAAATATATTGCAGCAATGTCACCAAAAACATGGCCAAATTCATCTCGCAGTTGTCTAAACATTAATCATCACAGTCGCTACATAGTCGTCTCTCAATGAGATACCAGCCTTAGCGAATGGGGATACTGATTCCGACTGTTAAGAGAATAATTTCAGACTACATTGAGAACAAGAGCCGAATTAGACGAATGGCCATTCGTATCACTCGCCAATCGGTCGCAAGCTAGTGAGATACCGGCTCT
>OMMV01189670.1:17003-30234 GCA_900302635.1 Chatrabus melanurus
GACAAAGTAGTGAAAATAAGCAGTCATTCATTCGCCACCAGGGTTTGCAACATGTTGAAAATCCGCAGGCGAATGAAATCGAGGCGAACAACTAATTAGCGAATGGGGATACTGATTCCGACTGTTAAGAGAATAATTTCAGACTACATTGAGAACAAGAGCCGAATTAGACGAATGGCCATTCGTATCACTCGCCAATCGGTCGCAAGCTAGTGAGATACCGGCTCTACCGCTGGAATTACTTTGTGTCAAATGAACAGTTACGTACGCTGACTCAGATGAGGAATATCACCTGCACTGATATGTGAGGGAACATCAGCAATGACATTTTGGCCATGTGTAGCATTTCCCCTGGCATGATCCAGCAGGCAGATGCCTCAGTGTTGAGGACCCCAGTGGCTGGAGAAGGCCAAGGGGATGCCCACATTTCACTTGGCTGCAGTGGATAGATGGCTACTTTTGAGAGGTGGGGATTGACCAGCTGTCTGCCTGGGTGGTTGCCATCCAGGACCCAAAGAGGTTCCAGGGCGTGGTGGATGCCACAATGTGCGGAACCAGCGAGTGCTCCCAGACCTCACTTGACCTGTTCATACAATTTGAACACGCCACCATCCGACAGCCATTGGCTACTCTTACAAAGAGCAACACAATTCATGACAAAGTTCGACAATCGTCAACATTTAATAAGGCGTGCTTGTGTGACGTCTGTCACAACACACATACATAAATCATGTGACCCAGTGCTGTTGGCTTCACCTCCCTTATGGAGTGGTTGTTTGATTTTGTTATACTATGCACAGGGCACAAATATATTTTCTTTATATGTGACAATTAGGAAATATATAGTTGTTTTTCTCCAACGATGTTCTTGGAAATATTGATGTTGTAGGCTGGAGTTTCACAGTTTCTCTTCTTCTTTGTCCACCCACTAAAATACTGCCACGTTGAATGCGCAACACCCTAAATAACATTCAGAAGTAACTCATAAAGATTTAAGAAATTTAAGATTCATATTTAACCACTGTTTTCTTTTCCCCACTCAGAACTGAAGCCTATTCACACACTGGTTTTTCTCTGTCCAGGTGTGTGTGTGTGTGTGTGTGTGTCTGAATGTTACAGCTATTTGTACATGCATCCACGTTAATGGACAAAACATGGAAAATATGTGCACGTGTGTGTGCTAGTGTGTGTGTGTGTGTGTATACTCTGGGAGTCTAACTGTGCATTTGACAGAGATTAATATGCAGTAACCTCATCTTGGGAGTACCACGGGGTGACAGAGCCTATATTTTACGAAGCCTCACATAAATAAAGCCACAGGGTGCCGTTTGATTGTAAAGACAAAAGGTTCTTTTCATAACTCTGGTGTACTGGAAATTAAGGGCTGGTGTGGACATGAAGGGACAAAGAAAAACCTGGATTGAGGTAGAGACAAAGAGAGTTGTTTTTCTCATTTTACTGAGCTCACTTTGAGAACCAAATTCTTCCAGATGGTGTTTTTAAATTTTTATTTTTTTCAGGGGAGTGATTGTTCGATGATGTCTGGTGAGGATATTGTGTGAAGCACTTTGGGACAAATGAAACACTACAAGGTTAAAGAGCCCATTACACCTTCTGCTTACATCACATCTGATATAAAATTTGCACTGCAGGGTTTAAGATAATGTTCTCCGAATGTTTAAAAAAAAAAAAAAAAACTTTACACAGTGCAAATGCCAAGCAAGATGTTATGGTTGCATTTAGTGGAGAAATCGGTCAAACACTTCAGTGAGTTTCTGCAAAGACTGGTTAAAGGTACCTCTGGGGTTATGCCTGATCTATAAAAATAAATCTAGCCTCAAGTCTCCCATGTGCCTGCTGGCAAACTGTAGCTGAAAGTTTACATCTTTTTTGAAGAACATCATGAAACTGTATAACTGGTGATGCAACAGACAAAAGTTGCACTATACACATCTGACGAAGCTTTTCTGGATGAAGAGCAGCGAAACATCTTCAAGTAACTAAACAAGTCCAGTTGACCTGACTCAACCTATTTGGATACCATGACGTGGATGATGGAGACTCTCCACCGGCACTATGCGCAGTTTCTCCAATCACAGCCACAGAAGTCTGCAACTCTGAAGGGGCAATCTCAGCTAAACATTTGGGCCAATGTAGATGAACGTGTTTGCAAACATCCGTGTTTCCTAGTCTCCGCTGACCTACGCTATTATGAACTTCGTCTGCGTCCACAAATTTTCAACATGTTTAAAATTTCTCTGCATTTGCTGACGTACCTCTGGCTACGTTGGGGACCTGCTACAACCAACTTCCCTCCGCTAGCCTCCGCTAGTTAAGTTAGTGGTGTGATTATCTACGCCTGCTAATGTTTGGGTGCTGCTTCGCCCTGCCTGCTCAGAATCACTGGACAGTGGTGTGTCGACCCCCTCTCCCGCACGTTGCCACGTTGGCAAAAGTCGCGCTTGTTCTAATGGCACGCTGACTAACGCCTGCCTCCACTGGCCTCCACTAGCACCACATTGTGGAAAGCTGAGCTGCATTAGAGGTCTGCTACCAAACTCCGGTAATGTGATTTTTGCTGACGATTGGCCAATTTTCTCGACTTAGCCCCTGCGTTCACCAAACACTGGGGTAAGCATTATAGTGAGGTTGCGCTTTTAGAGTTAACATGGGTGTCTTTGTGGCTTCCATCACTAGTCTCCTTCTTCCGCAGTCAATCAGTTTTTGAGAACTGCCCTCTTCAGACAGATTCACCATACAGTACTACACTGTTTTGCATTTCTTAATGTTTAATTTTAATGAATCCCAACAAATGTGTCCTTGCACAAGACATTTCATCTGCATTGTCCTAGTCCACTCAGCTGTAAATGGGTAGCAGCCTTGGGTGGGGAACCTGTGTTGGTCTGCTATGGACTGTGTTGGTCTGCGATGAACTCCCATCTACAGGGAGTCATAAACTCTCATTCACGTCACGCTATGGGATAAGCACCGGCACCATTGGGTGTCAGGGCATTTATCTGACTTACAGCAGTAACCCTATCTGTATTAGAACATCCACATTGTCAAGACTTTCCGAGCCATCCACTACTATATGCGCCCTCCACTGACCACCAAATGTTTTCCCGTTGGCCCCTCATTAGGGTAAAACAATATCTCACTTTGTTTCTCGGGGTAACCCGTTTTATGCAATTTTCTCACTTGCTTCAATTTCAAATTCACTGCTTCTCCATTGTTGTTTTCCCATCATGCACTACGCATCTCCTGACCATTATGATGCAACCGTTCCCCTCAGTGCCACCAATGCTCCGCATTGAGCGTGCACTTATAAGTGATAAGTGACAAACGCTGAGACAGCCTCCAGGCACAGATCTACATTTTAGCTACACTTTTCATGGATTTTAATAGACCTGGGATTTTGGAATTATTCTTGGATTTACCAACAACGGTGAGTATTCCGCACACAGCAATGTACACTGCATGCTTTTGTGACTGTGAAAGCTCACACAGTTTACAAATTTGCCAGCTCCAGCAATTCTTGCTCACACCTGTGGAATCTGTGCTTAAATTATTATTAATTCAAGGAGATACTATAAGGTATTTTTCCCTTTCCGAGGTGGAAGAAGTGTATAAGATGAATATGAAAAACTCACCATGGCCAGAAATTTATTCCTGTGCTTTGCAGGGGTTATTGCTAGTACATTTGTATTATTCTGATTATACAAAATTGGTTTGTTTGCATTAATTTCTGAAGCTATTGTGAATTTTTTTCTTGAAACTCAGGGGTGCATGTAAGAGTGACCAGGACTGTATCTTTCTGCAATGAGCAGACATTTCTTTAAAATTTAGGCCATTTTGTGAAGTGTGTACTGAATATCTACCAAGGACACATACGAATTTGAGAGAAGAAAATCCAAGCAAACTTGTTTTGGAAGTGCTATAACACAATGCTTCAACATACAGAGACGAAATACCGCATCGGCAGGTGTAATTTATTATTAGAGAGTGATCGTAGATAATATGGATACCGTGGCTCACATAGGAAAATGTGTTATCCAGCTGCTATTTCACACAGTCAGCGCTGAAAAGGGCTGAGATTACAAAGTAGCCTTTTTGGACTCTACGGAGTACAAGTTAAAAGTCAATACATGCATGTATTAGAGGTTACACCAGGAAAAGAGAGGCGTAAAAGAAAAGGAAAGCGACAAAAGCAGCAGGAGGACAATAGAGTGGAAAGGAAATGTGTCGTAGTCAAACAGTGAGACACACTTAGCAACTCCTAGAAAGGACAGTTATTTTATTGTTAATCATGGTAGCAACATTGTTATTGTTGTTTTATTTATTTTGTAGTCTCCCTTGGTCGATGGCAGTCAAAGGGCATTTTATCTGATGTGCATATTATCAGAGATGAAGAGGCAACTTGCAAACTCCACACAGAAATGAAGTTGACTTTGGTGGAATTGAGTGAAGAAGCTTTCTGCTGTGAGGCAAAAGGACGAACCACCCTGCACGTCTTTCCACACGACAGAGACATGGTTGACTGAGACGACTTGCAGTCACCACCCTAAGACAACTTGCTATTATGACAGCATCAAAAGACCCTTTGAGCCTATGTCGAGGCATATGATGCACTTAAATATAACAAATTGCGAACTGAATGGAGGATGTTGAACCAAGACAAGCAGGACTATTATTATCATTCACAACAGGAAATAAAAATATGGGATTTTCCCTTTTACGTTATGATTTGAGATCATGTACGTATTTGTTTTCGCTGGTGGTGCAATGGATCACAGTTGATCAGTGATCCGTACAGATGCCCCCACTCCCATGTTTGGAACCCATATGAACCATGGATTAATTGCAGCATTTACCTAATAGTGTGAAATATAGCTTTATTGTCACAGTGAATTGTTTTTAAAGTAGTTTTGACAGTTCAATGCTTTATGGAAAAGGGGTGGGATTAAATAAGTGTGTACTTCTTCCCACTCCTTTTTGGATGTGTAAACTAAATCATCAAGCAGTTGACAATTTTGTATTGCTTTATGCTTTTTGTTATGTACAAATTTTATTATTCTTGATGTGACAATTTTGCTTTCTTCTTTTGTGTTCTGTTTACATGTTCGAAATAAACTTTCATTTCCTTTCATTTCATTAATAAATGCATAAATCCTGATGTAGAGCTGCAGGAAAAACAATTCAGTTGTGAGAGGGGAAAAAGCAGTTGTGTGTTCATGTGAACGGAGCATGTTAAAAGCAAACAGTCTCTGCCGCCTTGTGCTCCACTCTAGGCAACCTGGTGCAGGCTCGACGAATGTTGGGGTTCAAGAATGGAGAGAATCATGCCAAAATATCATGAGTTACAGAATGCGCACCTTTCCCATACCATCCATGCTGAGGGCTGGGAGTGGCTGGAGCTCCAGAAAAGCAGAAAAAATACTTTTCCAAACTTTTTCCGAGTGGTGTACCTGCTTGGGAGGACAAATGCATGTATCCTAAAAGTGCTATATAAATAAAGTTATTATTATTATTCCCCTATCACCAGACAATGCTCATCTTTTTGAAAAAGAATTTGAATTTATAAACTCAGGTCAGCTTTGTTTTATTTATTTTGGAATTACTTTTTTATGACATTGCCAAAGGCTACATTTTATTTAGTACCGTAATACTGTTTGGCTGATCTGAAAAATTAGTTTTGTGATCCGTTACACCACTAGAAAAAGGTGCATTGTTTTCAAATAAAAGTATTTTCTTCATAAAAAACACCATTTGGTCTTCATAAAGCCTTTTTACAAAAATATGTCAGGGAAAAAGGGGTAGCCTTATAAATAGGGTTGTCTTATATTCAGAACAATACTGTAATTAAAGCAACAAGTTAAATTGCTTTTCAGCTGCTTTATCACTGCAGCACCTCTGGTGTTCACTGCTTCATTCCTGCAGAGTGAGATTAGTGCGTAAAGCTACTGCTGATGACTCATGTTTTCCTGAATGTCCTTCACAATAAAAGCATTTGAACATTACATTAGCAGCAGCCCTTTACTGTGAAATGTGATGATGTCATTCTTTAAAGTTTTCTACAAAAACAAACTTAAACATGATGAACGCACTTTGTGATAGAAGTCGTTTTGAAATGTGTACGTCCACAAATAGATTAGATCACATGGACAGGAAATGACAATTACACAGTCTTGCTAATCATCAGAGGCTTGCACTTGCTATAACACTGTGCACAGCCCCAAAGGGACGGTCAGAGAGAAAGGAATGGATAATTTGCTCATATGAACATATTCCTTCTCTCTCTCTGTGGTTGTGTGTGTGTGTGCTTGTGGAGCAGACGTGGAGAGAGAGAGAATAAATGACTGTAATAAATGCAGATGAACATTCCAGGGCCTCTGCTCTTTTCCTCTGTTTTCCTCAATTTTCCTCTCCCCAACTGCCAAATATGTATTGATTTCCATGCATATTTATAATCTTTGCTGAACCAGAGAGCCTCCAGTGTTTTCAGAGGTGATAGACTCGCTCCGTGGAGCAGAATCAACAATATCGAACTCACACAATCCTTTCTCTAAGCTCTCTTGATATAAAGCATTCGTTTCCAGCTGTAGCTTGCTCGGGCATTGTGTACCTTGGCTGTGATAGAAGGTGGGTTTGGGGTTTTATGCTGTCGTCAAATATTATTTATTCCATTTTCTCTTTTCTGCCTTGTCTAAATTAAACATGCATGTCTCTACTCCACCGTGCACTATTTGCACGAACATTCAATGCATTGTATTAGCCTATGTTTGTTCTATTCTCTTCTGCTGGAACTTCAACAATGACTGATGGCGGTCAAATTTTAAAGGGGCACTCCTCATTTCTTAAACAAATCAGTCCAACATAAAGGATAATAATAATAATAATAATAATACAAAGAAGTTGGGATGTATGGAAAATACAAATAAAAACCCCCCGCAGTGATGCGTACATTTACTTTCACTTCATTGTACACAGTATTAACCCAAGATATTTCATGTTTTCTGTGGTCAACTTCATTTCATTTGTTAATATACATCCGATCCTGCATTTAAGGCCTGCAACACATTCCAAAAAAAGTTGGGACGCTAAAGCAATTACCACTTTGTAATGTTGGCATTTCTTCTCACAACACTTAAAAGATGTTTTGGCATTGAGGATACCAAGCAATCAAATGTTTCAGGTGTTATTTTGTCCCATTCTTCTTGCAAACACATCTCAAGGTGTGCACCAGTACAGGGTCGTTATTATTGCATTTTCCGTTTCAAAATTCTCCACACATTCTGTACTGGGAACAGGTCAGGACTGCGGGCAAGCCAGTCCAGTACTCTTACCTTCTTGGTAAGAGTACTGGATTTGCTTTGTCTTGTTGAAAGATGTTGTCTTAAAAGCAACATATGTTGTTGTAAAATCTCAATGTACTTTTCTGCATTAATGATGCCATCACAAAAGTGTAAATTACCTTTGCCAAGAGCACTGACACAATCCCATACCATGACAGACCCTGGCTTTTGAACTTGTTGCTGATAACAGTCTGGGTGGTCCTTTTCGTTCTTGGTTCAGAGCACATGGCGTCCATTTCTTCCAAAAAAGATCTGGAATACTGATTCGTCTGACCACAGTACAGGTTTCTACTGTGTAGTGGTCCAACACAGATTTCTCTGAGCCGAGGCCCCTTCTGGACAAAGTTAACATAAGGCTTCTCTTTTCTGCACAGTAAAGTTTTAAGTGCCATTTGTGAATGTAACTCCATATTGTAGTGCTTGACAAAGGTTTCCCATAGTAATCCCTTACCCATGTGGTTATATCAGCTTTTGATGAATGATGGTTCTTGATGCAGTGCTGTCTGAAGGGTGTTCAGCTTAGGCTTGTGCACTTGCCCTTTATGCACTGAAATTCCTCCAGATTCCTTGAATCATTTAATGATATTATGCACTGTAGAGGGAGAAATGTGTAAATGCCTTCCAATCTTTCTTTGAGGAATATTTGTTTAAAATATTTCAGTAATTTTCTCATGCATTTGTTAAACTGGAGATCCTCTGCACATCTTTGCTCCTCAAAGCCTCAACCTATCGTGGATGCTGCTTTTGTACCAAATCATAATTACAATCACCTGTTGATATCACCTGTATGAAATAGCATATTTATTTATTGATTTTTACCTCATTACTAGCCCTAAATTGCCCCTGCAAAGTGTTGCAGGCCTGAATTGCAGGAATGGATGTATATTAACAAATGAAATGAACATGAAATATCTTGGGTTCATACTGTCTGCAATGAAATCATAGTCAAAGTAAATGTAAGACTCACAGCAGGTTTTTTAAATTTGCATTTTCCATACCGTTCCAATTTTTTTTCTGATTTGGGGTCATACTACTACTGATAATAATAATAATGATTTATTATTTTTATTTGACAGAGTTGCAAAAATAATTTGTGCAGCTTAAGCATGAAAAGTGTTTTGTCAGCTGACCATAAATGAATATACAGTCATGTACAAGCAACATATGTGCTAGTGCACATACAGACCCTGCACAGACTGCAGTCTTAAAATATGAAATTCATAATTTCATATGGATGCCCATTCCTGAACAGTCCAGCAGGTGCCAGTATTCACCATGTATCAGCACAGCAGTGGATGTGTTCCTTTTCAGGCAGAGAGCCGGACAGATTTACCACACATTACCATGTGGTTTGTATTTCTTAATGATTTATGCAAATAAAGTCCAAGACATATTCAGTGACTTGGAAATGTTGATGTATCCAACTCCTGACAAAGAAAACTGGCTCTAAAAGTAATTTGTATTCAAAATAATCCTTATATTTCCTTTGTCTAATTACTTGTGGCCTATAAAAATGGATGGGCTGTGTATAAAAATTACTGGAATTCCAAAATGCTTAATGCAATATTGTTATTAAACCCCTTGAATTAAAGGCAAAAGTCTACATGACAAGAACATCTTGATTGTTTCATTTCATCTCCATTGTGGTGGTGTGCAGAAGCAAAATTACTGCCTGAGTACTTATGGACCACACTGTACATCTACAGTTGTGTCAAGTAGGGTATCTTCTGTAAAATGTGCCAAATCTTCATGCAACCCCGAGCAAAATGGAAATAGCCAAAAGAAAGATGTGCGCCATTTTAGTTACCCCCCATCATTATCACTATTTCTATGCTACTCAAAGTAATGACAATTTTTATGCAGACTTGTATATTTTGCTGCACTTCTCCATGTCAGTACTGATTGTACACCTTTGCTGTTCTACCTGAGGCACTGGTGGTTGCTATGAGTAGGCTCTTTGAGCTCAGAGCTTTCACTGGGGAGGCCATAGGCACAAGACGGCACTGCTAAATGGCTCATCATCTGGCTGCTGTCAGGCTTGACCTCGCTCTGATGGCTCTCTAGATAAATGTGAGGGTTTTTTTAATGACCAGCTGAATTTATTTATACAGTCCTAAATCACAAAACTGCTTCATAAGGTTTTACACACTCGACATCGCATGACACCAACCTTAGACTCTTGCTAATAAGGAGAATTTCCAAAGATCTGTATATATAAACCTTTCAAGTTTCCGCGGCCAGTGTTCTCAGCAATCACACACTCCAGGCAAAATTTGCAGACATGCTGCTTACATGACCTCATTGAAAGTGCATATACCCAGATTGCAAAAGGTCACACGCTTCAAGCCCCACAGAATTTCGCCTCTTTTAGCTACAGCTCCCTCATAATTGTTGACAGACTAGGGCTTAATTATCTGTACGTTTCGCACGATCAGCCTTTTTCTGGCAGGTTTGAACCCAAATTGTGGAGAATGCATGGCATCCATTTTGGGAAAACCCCTGTTTGTGATGTGAAAGTGAGGCTCTGAGGTCACATGGTTTTGTTTACATTTGGTTGTCAAAGGGAATTCCCCAGAAACCAAGTGGATTTGACAGAGGACAACACAACAGATACTATTTTCACTGTTGGGCCTCAAAAGAAGAAGAAAAGGGAGAAATAACACAGGAAATCATTGGGGGGGGGGAGGGGGGAGGGGAGTCAACATAAGATTTTTTTAATGATTTCTCTATCCTGAAAAGAAATTTCCTGTTGCACACTGCTTCACTGTGGCTTTTTTTTCTTTTCTGAAAGAAGTAGACTGATGGCGTGGTACTTTCACTGCCAAAATAAAAAAATAAAAAAATAAAAATCACTGAAAACATAGGCCGATGGCATGTTACTTTCACTGCTAATAAACCAGTCGCTCAGTTTTTGACCATATTGAAATTACACAGTATTTTCCCCTTTAATTTTCTGTTGGTATTTTAGGGCATTTACCATCACTGCGTGACGGGTAGTCAATAGGCGAGTAAATAAATAAACAAAAGAAAAAAATGGAATTATGCATTGGGAAGAGCAAAAGCTGAGGGATCCCTCATTGAGGATGGACAGAAGCGTTCTCAGTGCCACAAGCACACAATGTGGAGAAATAGAGTTACAACACTCAGAAGGTGAAGATCCTCCATCAGAGAAGACGTCAATCGTTCTCCAGGTGCAGGACCACGACCAGCAAAATCTGGAGTTAGGATGCGCAATGTCTGTTGTGTTAAAGTCTGTGTTTTATGTACATGCAGGTCTCTCTGTATACTCATAACTACACCAGAAAATTTACTTTTACCATTCAGAATCCCATTTTCTGCCTCAGTTTCTCACATCAATGTTTTCTGACTGATGTGGTCCAAAATAACCCCCAGTTTCCATAGTGCCCATGAGATCATGTGATATTGTTTACACACTGCACTGGGATCAACTCAGCAAGTTCCCGGCATTCACATGATGCAACATGTATTCATTTATTCCCCCCCATTATTTTCATTGCGGCATTTTTTCATTTTGGAGCATACTTCAAAATAGATAGGCTAGATTGTTTCAGAAAGAAACAATCCCATGCAGGACCTGAACCTGGTGAAATTATGAAACCCTTCTGGGGTACCAAAGGAGAGCAGCCTCTATCCTGGCTGTGTTGTTTCTTGTTACATGTGTAGTGTTTTTCAATTTTTTTGGCTTGAAGGTTTTTCCAAATCTTCAAAATTTGTATTTGCAGTCTGTCAGAAGAGTAATTGTTGAACTTTTCCAACAACAGTAGTGGTTGTTGGTTCAATTAACTGTGTAGGCAATGATAGGTAATTGAAATTTACTGGAGATCTGCGAGCAACATCACAGACTGGTTGGTTGCATGTATTATATATTGGTGGTAGTAAATCTTTTGTGAAGAAATACCTGAATTAAACTGGTAAATCTAAAATCCCTATAAACAGTCCAACTACCTGTGTCCAATTACCTGTGTATGCATTAGAAGATAAGCAAGGCCAATTTTGGCTTCTTCTTATTTATCATGGAAATTGAACTCCTACATTAAACAAAAAATTGTATCGGATTGCACTGAATTGAAACACATCGAATCATTCAATAATATAAACTATTGTTCCTGAATCATATCATAGCCCATATATCTACATACATATATTGTTTTATAAAGGAGAGATGCACACCCCTAACCAAGACCGTTAAGGGGGAATCTCACCTGCGATTTTTTGCTTTGCAGCCAATTTGTGATGTTTTTTTTTTTGTTGCAAAAAAGCCTTGTTACAGTTGCGGGCTCGCAGAATGGTCGCAAGTTGTCAAAAATTGCACGAGGGAATTTTTTAAAAGTTTAAAATTTCCCGCGACTGCTCTGACGTGAAATAGTAGCAAATCTGTCTCTTTTAGCATGCAAGTGCCATGCGACATTCTCATACTGGCCGCAAAATTGTCGCAAATTCTTATCACAAGTTCTGTGAATACATCTGCATGCAGTCTGAGAATGTTCTTGAAACTTCTGAGATCCCCCTGTTCAAATAGCCTCATCAGCTTATGGTACCATCCAAGTCTGCCTCTTTCAGCCAACCAGTTCTGTTGCCACACAGACCTGGGCATCCTTTGCTTCTTGTGTGTGTGTGTGTGTGTGTGTGTGTGTTGGGGGTGGGGGGCTGTTCTTCCTCACATGGGATGGTGGTTGTGAGGAGGGCAGCAGCTGCCAAGAGACAGCATTCCTCCTCCAAGGCTGCAGCATCTCAAACACTGGTCATGATTTCTTCTTCTGGTGCCAGAGATGATGTTGCTTTCTGATTTGGTGGTGTGGAACTGACAGCTAGGCTCTGGAAACAGGGGTTTATATACTAGCCGCACTTGTAGTGACCACTGTGCCGCATATATGTCTCATGACTGTTGCTTGACAGTTGCAAGTCGCAAACTAGTTGCTTTTTTAATTGCATGATTGTCGCTGGATTTTTGCATAAATGTTGCGCTTATAGTGCAAATTTGCACTATAAGCAATAAATCGACGCAAGTACACTACAGAACTGTTGTTCTGTAGTGTACTTGCGTCGATTTGGGACATTTTGCTGCAAAATAGTTGCCTGACAGTAGTGTAACAGTTTCAAAATACTCGCAAATCAAAAAAAAAACTTGCGTGTTTTAAAAAAAAGTGAAACAGTCGTGAAAAATCAGGTCGCAAATTTACTGCATGCGAAAAAATCGCAGGTGAGATACCCCCTTTAAGACTTGGACCTTCATTCTGCAAAGGCATCTGATTTGCCAAATCACCTCTGTCAAGTGACCTCATGACTCCATGAGCTCTTCCCAGCGTCTCCCAAACTCAGAGGCCGGGGACCCAGAGGCAAGAATGTCACTGCTGAGAAAAGTACCGCATACAGATACAGTTCTATGGCTGAGTCCAGGAAGTCACTGAAAGTCTGGATCTTGCTCCTGATCTGGGGGGGGTAAAAAGAAGCCATCACTGTGTTTAATGCACATTTGACAAGACAAGCAGGTAGGTAAAAGCATATATGCAGGGAAACTTACAGCCGACAGCAGAATAAACACATACAATACACACAAAAACAAATGCATGCAGACATCATCACAAAACATAGAGCAATCTGATCCTGCAGAGTTTTGCCCTTCGATTAGCATGATGGCTATGCATGACAACTGTGAAAACATGCATTTCTGCTCATCTGATCCTGATGAATCACTCAATATAATTTATGTCACATAGTAGAGAGTAGTGAGGTATATTTTTAATAGGTATATTACTGGCCATATTCATCAAAAAGACTCCAGGCCATATTCATCAAAAAGACTCCACGACAACAATTCATTTATATATATATATATATATATATATATATATATATAT
>OMMV01189673.1:3970-14536 GCA_900302635.1 Chatrabus melanurus
CTGCACCTGGTCGGACAGATATGTAGGAAATCGGGTGGTCAGAGGCGGATGAGATGTTGTAGGAGGCGTGTGGTGCTTTGACATTTTGCCCGTGTAACGCTTTCCTCGCCAGAAAACCTGTCCCTTCCAAATAGCAAGGTGACAGTTGCTGGTGCACCTGGCTGACAGTTTCTTTTTTTCATGTTATGCCAAAAACACACTCGTGACTAATTATAACTTTGCACCTTACGCTGCACTCAGACTATGCGCTGTGTAAATACCAAAAAGAGTCGGACGCCCCCCCAAATCCATTTGCACTATGCATTTTAGACGGTGTGTCGTGGATTGTCAAGATGGGGCCCTTCCTTCGTATTCAATTACACACTGCATGCTGGAATCTCAGACGCCGCCATGCTAAGGAGGAGTAAGCCGTTAAAATAGGTGAAGGAATACAACAAACCACTATGATCTGTCCTTAGGGAGAGCTGGAGGAAGCCAGAGAAGAGCTCCCCAGAACTGCTACGGTCCAGACATCTACCATCTGCTGAGAACGCGCAGAGGTGCGAACACACAAATGCACTAAACACATAGCTACTATTATTAACACTCTGCCATATGCAACAGGAAATTGAAGTCAAGACTCCTCATCTATGACTGTTTTGAACCACAAACTAATACACACACGCACACCGAGTTACTGGGAACCATTTTCCATAAAACTAGAATAATGTCAAAATTGTTTGTTCCTACTTTTCCGAGGTTTAGGTCATCATGGTGAGCTGCTAAAATTAACTTGCTGAAACTTTTAACAGTCAAAAAGAGATTTTTATTTATTTTTGTTTGTTTTTCTATTCATGTAGTTTTCTAGATTTATTGTAGTAAAAACTGCAGCGCCAGTTGTCTGGATTATTCAGGGCAAAAATGTCTGAATCATTGTTGGATAAGTGTTTGAGGATGAGGATTCGTGTCATCATTTATTTTTAAAGGTTAGTGTCCTGTTGTTTTTCTGAAAGTGACAAAATATATCTACCACATTTTAATTATTATTTACATGATACTGGTAGAACAGAAGTAGTACATTTAGAAGTATATTTCAGGCAGGGACATAAAAAAGCAGATTATTCATTTTAGTGCCACTCTGAGGAAATGCTGCAGTTTTTATGATATAAAGTAAAGTAACCCTCGTTGTCTTTTTGTGGTGGTGGCTGTAGGTAAAGAGCAGCATGGCTTTATAGATTTGGAGATGCTTCCACCAGAATTAGGCATCACTATATTGTCCTACCTGAATGCTACAGACCTGTGCCTTGCCGGCTGTGTGTGGCAGGACCTGGGACACGACGAATATCTATGGCAGGGGTAAGAATGGATGGATGAAGGAAGGTATAGATCATTCTTATGCAATTATATCCTAGTTTACAACTGTGCAACAGTGAGTTTTGTTGTGGTGTTTTCATAATTAGTGATTTGTTAAAAGATTAATAAATACTTCTGACCAAGGAAAACAATCTTTTTAAAAAAGTAACTAAAATAAACAAAAAACTCAAGTGAAATAAAAATGTCCAATTGTCTTCAGTTTGTGTTTTGAAAGGCCCCCAGTTGTGCCTCATAAAACAAATTGGGCATCTTACGAAACCCTTTCAGTCGTGCCTTGTCACAGGTCGTGTCGATTGTGCGCCCTCTACTGGCTATGTGCTGGCAGCAGGAGAAACAACTTGGGTGGCAGAAAACGCAGCAGTATAGTAAACCGCCGATATCGTTGGAAGGCGCCGGCGTGCGAGTTGGTTTAACATGTCTAACAAGCTTCCTCCAGTCGTGGCTATCCTTCAGGATTTGAGGATGATGGTCCCCTAATCTTTGGTGGTCTAGTGGACCCTGAGATAGCTCAAGAGTCCCAGTCTCGTTGCACACCGCTTCTGACAGACGTTGCAAGTGGTCGTGATGGGAAGTTTTGGACGGGCGGGGTCTCTTTGTCTCTTCTTCCGCTTTCTCCTCTTCTCCTCAGTGTTGTTCATCCACGTCTTCTTGAAACTTTCCGTTCCTGCATGAATCAGCCCTCTCCAGCTAGCACGGTCTTTAGCTTGCTAGTCCCAGGTCTTCCAGTCGATGTTGCATCTCTTCAGGTTGGATTTTAGAAGATCCCTGTTGCTCTTTTTCTGTCCTCCCCCTGGTCCGCTTTCCTTCGCTCAGTTGGGAGTAGAAAACGTGTTTGGGGAGTCGGCTGTCATCCATCCTGACGACGTGGCCCGCCCACCGCAGTCGGTTCTTGATGATGCTGGACTCGATGCTCTGTTGTTTCACTTCGGGCCAGGACACTAATGTTGGTGCGGTAATCCTCCCAGGAAATTCAGAGGATGTTCCTTAGGCAGCGTTGATGGAATCGCTGTAGGGTCTTCAGATGATGGCGGTACCTTGTCCAGGTCTCTGATCCGTACAAGAGGGTTGGAACGACAATGGCTCTGTACACAAGGATTTTTGTTTCGTTGCGGAGGTCTCCATTTTGGAATACGCGGGTACGAAGTCGGCCAAAGGCAGTTCCTGCACATTTGAGACGATGTATCTCGTCATCGATGTTGCCGTTTGATGACAGTGACAAGGAATCGAAGACAGTTGGAACTTGGAAGACTTGCTGCAGCCTTTTCCAGTCCATGTCTTCTGCATGATCCACCAGCGAGGACTCGGTGGACTACTGTTTGTCTCGAACCCACATCCTCGACCTTATCGCCACGGGTGACCCTACTGGGAGCGCATGCTGCCCGCAGCATTGCTGTCAGAATCACTGGAACACACAATAGTTCAGAGTTCTTTGACTGTTATGCTGATGAATCTAAATGCGTAGTCATACAGTATGTGGCGCATATTTGAAGGTGAAAACCCAAACAATTTGAAGGTGCACTTGCACGGCCTGCACAAGGATGCATATAAACTCATAGAACAGTCTGACACCCAACTGGACAGGGAGATACCCTGTGTGCCTACAAAATAGAGAATTCAGCCACACTGGATTTTCTTTGCCATCTGTTTGATGGGTTCGATTTTCTCCTTAATGACACCAGCTTGCTTCACTGGCAGTGACAGTTCTTTAGACTTCATAGTCACAGAGAACAGTAAGAGATTCCAAATGCAAATGAAAATAGTGCCTACCGCTGCCTCCTGGTGGGCTTTGAAGGTACTGCTGGTGGGTCGTGAGAAGTCGTTAAATTAAAATTAAATAAAAACTAAAATGTAATAAAACTAAATGTAATAAAACAAAGCCATGAGATTTAAATTATGCATTAATTCTTCATGTATCGTCCTATTTTAAGGTGCCATTCCGTATTTGGTGACTCGTCACATTAACAGCAAATCGTATCTTATATCTTGTCACTGGTGGGGAATCACAGTTGACGGAACACTTCTTCATTGGTGGGGATTGGGCAGGCAAAACTGTGATTAAAAGTTTGGGCGGGCCTCAGAAGATTTTCAGATTTCAAAGCTTGCCGCAGAGTTCTTAAGTTTGGGAATGGCTGCACTTTGAGCTCATCTTCAACTCCGAGACTACGGTAGAAATGGAATGAAACTAAAGGTGTGTCCAAAAATGTATTTTTGCACTTGGGCTTCAGTGGAATTAGTGCTTCTTCTGACAAAGCACTCAGATTCTAAAGTTCAGATAAGACGGTTATTAAATGAGAGGAGCTGCTGTCGTCATGAGAGGTTTTGTTAACTTCCAGACAAAAACAAATTGTAACCTGTGAAGTTAATTTCCATTTTTTTTTTCTTGTGTGTTGACCTGTCAGACTGTGTAAGTCCACTTGGGGCCACTGCTCCATCTACAACAGAAGACTACCAGGTGGTTTCTCCTATCGGAGACTTTACCTGCAGCTGGATGAAGGCAGCCTAACATTCAATGCTAACCCTCAGGAGGTAACACATGAATTAGTACTTGGAATATCTCAAATACCTGTGAGTAATCTGGTTTTTTTTGTCTCTACTCAGAAGATATTGTTTTTGTGTGTGTGTGTGTGTGTAGGGTATCAATTATTTCATGTCGAAAGGAATACTAGTGGACCATCCTACCGAGCTCGCCAAGTTCATCTTCTACACCAGGCGGCTCAACTGGAAGATGCTGAGGATTTACCTGGATGAAAGGTTAACACATAACAGACACAAATACACAAACACCTTCTTCCACGGCCGTTAAAGTTTGGTTTTGTCCGAATTCCATTTCATACGTTTTGTGTCTTCGTGTGCCGCTGCTTTCCTGGCCAGGAAACATTCGTAAAAGAGAATTTTGATCCCAGTCAGGGTTTTTTAGGTTAAACAAAATATTCTTTTATTGAACATTTTACCAAGAAATTTATTGTAAATATGCACACAGCCTTTTCGAAATATAAAACTCCCCTGCCAATGGCATGTGTCAAATGTAAATTTACTTGGAACACAATATTGCATTTCCACATGTCAAGTTCATACTGTCAGGATAAAAGAAGAAAAAACAACAGATTCATTGTTGTGTTTTAGTTCTAATTCCATTTAATGTACTTCTTACGGTGGATGGAAAGTCTTTTCCCCTCGTCACTGGTTGTCATGAATGCAGCATATTTGTGTGTTCATGCAGCAGTCAGAGCTTTTTAATTCGATTTTGTATGATTTTTAATCATCTTAGTACACGTTTTTTTTTTTACATTACATATAAAACTAGCTGCAACCAGGACTGCATAACGTCTTTTTGAAGGAATTTGTGAAAACAAAAAAAGTGCAAGTGCACGGTACATGCAAACAAATAGATCTGATGCACACGTGCAGAGAGAGTTATTCATCAGAATGGACCCAATGAATCACAACTTGTCCAAATTTTTAAAACAATGTATTTTCTTCGGTGCATTTTGGTGCAGTTTAAATAGTCAGAAATGGAATTGATAAATTAGCCAAAAGTTTCAGGTTTGCTGTCCATGGCCTTTTTTTATGCACTAACTTTTTTTTTTTTTTTTTGCCGGTCCACATCCATGTCACTAAAGGCGAGATGTGCTGGATGAGTTGGTGACCCTCCATAACTTCAGTAACCAGTTCCTGCCCAACGCTCTGCGGGATTTCTTCAGACACATCCACGCACCGGAGGAAAGGGGAGAGTATCTAGAAACACTCATCACAAAGTTCAGCCACAGGTTTTGTACCTGCAACCCAGGCCTTGTTCGAGAGCTTGGCCTCAGTCCTGGTAAGTACCACACAGGATACTTAAAAAAATTTAATAAATAATAATAATAATAATCACTGAATATGTCTTGGACATCATTGATATGCTGCTGAAATCAAATTCTTGCTAAATGAAAATTATGAGCTCCACAGTGCACCCCTCTGTTAGGCCAGTCTGCACGCTTCATTTTTAGTCATATTTTTAAGGTTTTAGTGCTTTTACATGTTTGGAGTGAACTATCTAGAAATAAATGTTAGGGGATTCCCTAACAGGTGGGCAAAAGAGTGGAAGATTATGACACTTCCGCTCTTTTCACACCTTAATCACACAAACAGAAGCACGTCAGTCTTCTTGATGTAATCCCCGGCTTTAGGACGGTCAGCGGACTCTATTATTCTATTTTTGTCAGCAAACCATACAGAAACTAGTCCCAGTCTCTGTTACGCTGAACTCCTCGTACCAGTTTGTGGGATTAGTGTAATGGTTGTGCGCCCGAGGGTACAAACGGACAGACGGCTGCCTTTTTCACTTCACTGCTACTCTACCATCTTTTCTGCAACAGTTTAAAAGAAACCTTAACACACATGAGTGCACATTTCTGCAAACTTTCTGGAGCTGATCTGTAACAGATTGGTGGAAAACCCATCAGACAAGCAAAACTAAATGTTCCAAAAAGAGACATGACCTGAACAATACCCAAAGATAATTTAACTAAAGCCGCTCCACAACACGGTGATCCAGAAAAGACCCAGAGAGAGAACGGAGAGCGCAACGACAAATAAACAGCAGCGGTCGGCAACACGTTCTGAAACTACTGCTGCAAAAGTTACGTTTTTCTTTGTGCTCCAAAGACAACAGGAATGACTGAAAAGTCTAAAGTACTCCCTGTCAACAACATACTACAGCGGCACTACAGTGTCAACATGTGGACTCCAAAATGTACCGTGTGGAGTAGTATAGTCTTGCAAATGATATACAAATTAGCTTACTGACTGTGACACACTGATCCTTTGTGTGTGTATATATATATATATATATATATATATATTTATTTATTTACCCACCCAGCAGAACATCAGATGTGTTTATAGACATTATTGAAAAGGTTGTATCTGGTCAAACGTTGAAAATCTTTTTAGAGATCGTTTTGAAATAGAAGAACTCATCCAAGGAACCCTGTGGTTGTCCATAGAGTTATATTAGTTCCCAGGTGCATTTGTCCCTTCACAATATGGCGGTGGTGTTGACTCATTTGTCACCATTTACTTAAATAGAGTACGCAGCGTCGAATTCATCATTATATCTTGGGAATAAGAGCGTTGAAACATTACGTTTCCAATTCTGCTAACACAGGTTTTCCGGTAACATTGTGCATTTTTACATTCCATTTTAACATCCAATACTGCCCCCTAGTGGTCTCTCTGCTTTCCTACAGTCCTGGTCAAAATGACAGAACAACAGTATAGAAAATAATGTGGTATAATAATAACAGCACTGCAAACTAGCAACATAGTAAGAACATAAAATAAATAGCACAACAATAATAAAGCATTGTAATAGCATAGCAGCTTAGTAACAATAATTACAACATAATATAGTATAATAATACAACATAGCATATTAATAACATAGTAATAACAGTGCGTCTTCCGTTCGGGGTCATCACAGCAGATCATCAGTCTCCATTTCACCCTGTTTTCTGCATCTTCCTGTCACATCCACCACCTGCATGTCCTCCCTCACGCCATCCATAGGACACATGGCTGCGTAGGTCACCGGATTTTCAAGTTGTTAATTCAGAAATAAATGCAAAAGAGGTAATTACGTATATTCAGAGTTTTGAATAAAATGTCCAAAGTTATTGAACAACAACATGCTTCCATATAGAAGTTGTCCTTTCCAGACCCAGAGGCCCATCAGGCCGGTGTTTATCCTCCGATACCATAGTGCAAGAGTGTGCAATGAAGGGCCAAGACGGTGCAGGTTTTCCTTGCAGCCGATCACCTCAGCAGGTGGTTTTACTGATGAGCTCCTCCCCTCAAGTCCTGATCAGCTTGAAATCACCTGGTGATCGGTAGCAAGGAAAACCTGCACCGTCTTGGCTCTTTGTGCCGACCCCTGCCATAGCATGAAGAAGATGAGAGTCTACGACTCGCCCTGGATAAGACTCTGGTCCAACATAGGTTACTTTCCCCAGACAAGGCCAGTACCCATGGGTCTTGTCCAAGGACACACACACACACACACACACACACACACACACACACACACACACCTGAAATCAAATCCTGTTGGTAAACCAACTCCTATCCCACAGATTTTGGTTTGTATTTTGTTGAGGAACTAATTAAATTCCTATATGGAGGCAGTTGTTGTTGATCAGTAACTTTGTGCATTCATTTATATATTCTGATTATACAAAATTGCTTCTTTTGCATTTATTTCTGAAGATATGCTGAAATATGTACTTGAAAATCAGGGGTGCCTATAACGTCAACTAGGACTGTATTTTACAGAACCAGACAAATGAGATGCAGTGATTTTATAACATCTATAATATTTAAAGTTTAATACGCTCAGTATTTAACGAAACAGCCGTCCAAAGTGTGAGTGAGTGTTCGAAGTTCATTTAAAAACAGAAAACATTCATTTTCAACTCGGATTTAAAACTTGACATCCATTGGGGTTTTTTCCTGTTATTTATACAAGTGTGACACAAGGTGGCGCCACATGCTTTCGCCAGCAGTTAATGTCAGCATGCGGGATTATTCTGTCTAACTATAATGTGGCAAAACGTGCAGACGCACAGTGACAAAAATAAGACCGAATGTCGTCTCGTCGCCAACAAAGATAATCAGTGTTCAGTGGAAAGGTTTGGGGAAATGATTCCATATTTTTAAATGAACTTGCATTAATCTGGTGCCTGAGGAAAAGACTCCTGACTGATCACGGTGTTGTGTGTCTGCAGACGCCGTGTACGTGCTGTGCTACAGTCTGATCCTGCTGTCCATCGATCTCACCAGTCCTCACGTCAAAAACAAAATGTCCAAGCGGGAGTTTATCCGGAACACTCGCCGAGCAACCCGCAATGTCTCCGATGACTTTGTGGGCCATCTCTATGACAACATCTACCTGATAGGACACGTGGCCGCGTAGGTCACCTGGAGAATTCCTCAAACTGCACTGAAGACGTGGAAGTGGCGATCAGGTTTTCGTACACGCCTGGAATGTATCGAGCGTTGTGGAAACTGATTTTAATCTTTTTCCTTTCCTGTATTTAAAGGTATATTACAGCCAGAATAACATTAGTATGGAAATCAGTAGAAGCTCACATTTACCACTGCACTGTGAGAGACGGTGCGTCTCGCACACAATAATGTTACTCACTTTTAACCGAAGGTGTGAAACAACGAGGTGTTTGAAATATCTGTAGGACCAAACCGCTACAATGAAGGAGGCTTTTAGGAGGCGCGGGTCAGAACCCTGAAGATGAACTCTGACACTGCACTGACACGAGGACTGCCGATTGGTGGAGGGAGCCGACGCACTGCCCGGCCTGTCACCGGTGTGAGACCGTGATGCTCTGAAGCCGCTGCTTCTTGTTCATCCAAAAACTGACCCGCTTTAAGCCCAGATCCGTTGTGGGGCTGCTGCAGCTGATGGTGGCTGCTTTGTCCAGTGGTTCTGTGTCCACCGGCTCCGTGACGTGTGCGTCCAGCTCACAGCTTTTTTTTTTTTTTTAAATAAATGCAGCTGGTCTATTTGTGCCAGAACAACTGACAACATGAGCAGCAGTGGTGGGCACAGCGAACCTAAAAGTTAGCTTCGATAACCGCTAATCCGCTAACTGGAAAGTTAACTGTGATAACGCTAAACCAATAAACCGCTAAAACATTTAGCTGAATATACCGCTAACTGCTAACTTGTATTATATGAATTTTGCTTTGGCTTGGGGGTTTTTTTTTGGCTACAAAACCCTGAAAAACAGGCCCAATGACCTGAAGTTTTAATGTTTAAGCATAAACATGGCAGATCAGATGATCAAAATGTACATAAATAATAAAACGAACAAATTAAATTAAACGGTATCGTTTCCATTCAACAGTTTATTTACAGTACAGAAAGTATTAAACAAATAAGAAATATTAAATAAAAATGCACATGGAAAATAATTTTAATAATCTAATCGCCTTCACGCGATGCGTTAATTTTGCTCATTAGATTAGTGTATAAGCTCCAACAGGAACAAACGTATGATTTTAGGACTTACAAACGTTTTTCACTGTGCAACTTTACTCAAAAAAAAAAAGAAAAAAAGTTAGCTGACTTAAAGTTAGTGGAACTAAATTTAGTGGAAGCTAATTGGTCCGCTAATGGTTTTCAAAGTTAGCTGAAAAGCTAATCCGCTAATGAAAAACTTAGCTTGGCTAATTAGCCGTTAGCTGACTAGCAGAACTGTGCCCACCGCTGATGAGCAGCACATGTTCCGTGTTAATACAATATATTACACAGAATGACTCGATAATCATCTCTAACAATTAGAATTCTAACTAATGGCCAAACTGCACGCAACCATAAAACAGCAGTAATGTAACGAGCGCCCTGCTAAAGGTAGCTAACTAATCTCTGCTGTGAATCCAGCGGTAGCTACCAGAATGTTTAGATTCACTGACTTTTTTTTTTTTGAGTTTATAATTAAGTTAAAAAAAAATTTTTTATAACCCTGTTCAGATTAAAACATTGTCACACCTCTGAGTGCTCAGCTCACCTTTTAATGATTGTGTCAAAATTCCCTTTTTCCACAAATTTGTTTAGGAAGGAATGAATGAAATACAGCCGTCTTAGCGCTCCAACACTCTAACCACGTTTTTGCAAACCTTCCATTTGCATAGTGTAGTTATTAACGTTATTGCACTTTATGATTACTGACACCAAAATATAGCTGGTGATGATTCATTTGCTGAGGAGAGTATTTACCCACGGGTGATCCTCGAACTGTAAACTACCGATGAAAACTCAACGTTCGACTTCAGAGCGTAGCCAGAGGGGAAAAAAATTAGAGATTCATAGTAATGCAGCAGATAATTGCATATTTCATAAGAATTATTTAAATTGTGATGCAAGCATGAAATTTGGCACAAATATTCTATATAGGTCACTCTTCAAATCTGCCTGATTGGCCATTTGAAAATCCAAGATGGCCACCATATTTTCCAAGATGGCGTCCGGACAAATTAAAAATCCTCTAATCTTATTGAAACATATACCATATTGTTTGCCTGATCATAAAGATTCTAACAAGGTATAGTTTGGACTGTGTGTGACTGAATGTTTTGGAGTTATGGGGTAAAAACAGCAAAAATGGTGACAAAGGTCAATTTCAGTTTGTATAGGGGTCAAAAGTTAAACGTTGCTCC
>OMMV01189675.1:0-12781 GCA_900302635.1 Chatrabus melanurus
GACCACCTTCATCCCCAAGTTGCTCCCGGTTTGCAGTCGAGCGCCTTGCATGGCAGCACTCTGACGTCGGAGTGTGGGTGTGAATGAGTCAATGTGAGGCATCATTGTAAAGCGCTTTGACCATCTGCATCAGATGGAAAAGCACTATAGAATGCAGTCCATTTGCCATTATACTACTTCTCAAAGGAGCCAGCCCAACAGGAAAGTACAGTAATATCACCTAGAGCCAAAGTCTTTATAGCCAGATATTCTTTTGGCATCGGAAGATATGATGTGCAAAATAATGCAGGTATGTCGGGCTAATACAATTCTTTACATATGTTTTGTCTTGTGAGTAGAGCTGAGGAAATCTTTCCCTCTTGGCAGTGGCTACAGGTACGGGAGACGGAATGCCTCTGATTGGCTGATCGTTGTCATGTGACAAGCCCCGTGCCATCTGATTCGTTAACCCTAACTCTAACCCTGATCCATGGGACTTGAAATTCTTCCCCCCTTGTATACAAAGAAAACCTTTGTATAATCTGCTCTGCTTCTCGTACCCGTACGACTCATATTTTGTGATATGTCTTACATACCTGGAGACACTTTGTTTCTTCTTCCTGCTGGTGTTAAGTTCAAGCCCTTCAATTCCAGTTCTTCAAGGAAACATTTCTTTTCGACTGCTGAATCTCTTTGCCCAACCTTGTCCCTGCTGGAAAAATAAAAACCTATAACAGTATCTCTTCTGTGTCATGTCCTTTCTTTATATTGCTTCACAAAGCCCAGCAAATGTTAAAAAAAAAAAAGAGCTATAGGGTCAGGAGGGAACACTGTGGATACAGCAAGCAGCTGTGCACGAGGCTGGTGCACATCAGGGCCATTCCTTTTAAAGCTGATCTCTGTAAGTGTGTAGGTGGCACACATAAATACAAGCGCGCACACGTGCAATGGGATCAGCAAGCATTCAGCACACTGCTGTGTAGATTTTGTGTGAGTGGGGGTGTGAATTACACGCAATCCTGTGCACGTCTCCCTCGTGCCAGTACAAATATTGGTGTGTGCCACTGAGCATGATTTGCTGATGGTATCTATATTTGATAATGTTTGATCCCCACGTAACATGGAAGATCAGCAAAATCCATCCATCACACGTTCAATCGTGAAAACTCACTTATTCACAGAGTAATCCCCGCAGACACCTGCGTCAAAGAGCACAGATGGTTTTAGATGTTCAATGCCAGTCTGCTCCTGTCCTTGAGCAAGACACACCAAAGGCAAAATTGCTCCAGATGTGCAAGTCACTGTCGAGCAGGGAGGAATGTGAGGCAAACGGAGCACTTTGGAGACTGCAAGTTGTAAAAAAAAAAAACTAAAAAAAAAATTGGATGTCATCTTATTTTGTGTAAAGATGACATCTTGCCTAATCCAACAGATTAATTAGACTGTTGGAAAGATGTGAAAATCCTTATTTTGACAACAAGAAGGGAGGGAAGCATGTTTGACAAATCTCATAACTTCTCGACTCCAACAGTTAAACAAATGTACTACTCTGATTGGCACATTGATACATCCAGGGACATGTACAACTTTATTTGGACCATTTTATTGACAAATGCACACCAGCCAACAATAACAATGAAAAATGCATCACAATGATGAGCAACTTGACAAATGTTTCCGTGTATAACAATCCTTTCTTTAACAGCAAGATGTTTTGTCGTAACACTGAAAGAATACTTTGAGCAGTTGAAAAACGTTGATCCTCCTGCTGGGATGTTGGACATCTCCAGTGCCAGGGTTATTGTGGCTGATTCTCCAGTCAACTGTGAACCACCAAATGCTGGTGAGACTGCAAAAGCTGTGAAACAGCTGAGGGCAGGGAAAGCTCCAGGGATCTGCAGCGTTTGAGCTGAGCTCCTCCAGGCGGGTGGAGATGCTGTTCTCCTGGCACTGCAAACAATCTTTGTTTCAATCTGGGAGATGTGTATCATCCCTACAGACTGGAAGAAAGGACTTGTTGTCCCAATTTGGAAAGGAAAGGGTGATTGCATGGATTGTAACAACTACAGGGGTATTACACTGCTCTCTGTGCCGGGGGGAGGTGCTTGCAAGGATTATTCTTAATAGGATTCAGTTCCAGCTAGTTGCCACTCACTGACCGGAACAGTCTGGCTTCATGCCCCAGAAGTCAACCATCGGCCGTATCCTAGCCCTGCGAGTAATCGGTAGTGCTTGTTCACAGCCTATGTTGATTTTCACAAAGCGTTTGATTCAGTTGATCGGACTGCTCTGTGGGACATCCTGAGAATTCGTGGGATCCCCAAGAGGTCAGTGGACATCATAGCCAGCCTATACACAGATATTGTGAGTGCTGTACGGAGCTGAGGCAGAGACTGAGTTTTTCCCAGTGAAAACTGGTGTTCTCCCAGCTCATTCCACAGTCCAAAAACAGAGATAGTGCTAAAAAGTGATGTTGAATTGAATGTGAATTTACTAATTATGTATGCATGTCTGTAAAGATCCCATCAGTGTTGCATTAGGGCGGTCTCACCTTGCCGATTTTTGATATCCAATTGTCTACATTTTTGGCAAAAAAAAAAGGATACCCAATCACAGCCTGAAATTGGGTATAATCAGTGGTAAACTAGACCATAAGCCCGCATCAGTTTTTTTTACCAAAACTGGAGCAACTTTTAACTTTTGACCCCTGTACAAACTGAAATTGACCTTTGTCACCATATTTGCTGTTTTTGCCCCATAACTTCATAACATTCAGTCACAGATAGTCCAAACTGTACCTTTTTAGAATCTTTATGATCAGGCAAATAATATGGTTTATGTTTCAATATGATTGAATGATTTTAAATTTGTCCGGACGCCATCTTGGATAATATGGCCGCCATCTTGGATTTTCAAGTGGCCAGTCAGGCAAATTTGAAGAGTTACCTATAGAGAGTATTGATGCAAATGCTTGCATCCCTATTTGAATGATTCATACACTTATCTGCTGCACTAACAGGGGCACTTGGGGTTTTTAGGCCAAAGACATGTATCTCTCAAGTACCTCTCTGTGTGACTTCAGGCAAACACAAAACATGGAACAATCCAATTAGGACACAGACTCATCCTGGTTTCAAAGGCGTAGGAAAGGCGTGAGACAGAGATTTATAAATACATAACCTTTGAATGTGCTGCTGGCCTTGTCGTAACCTTTCATCCTGATTTCCTGGAGAAAAGCTTTTGTCACTTCAGCTGTCGTGTCTTGTCTGACAGGAACAGGGAGCATCTGAAAAATTTGTTGCTGTCGGCTTGCTCTAATGATGTCCCAGCTGCCTCAAACAAGTGACAATGCGATGCTTCATCTTATTGTTCAAGTGATAGCTTTGTGAAAAAAGTACATTCATTTGGGGGGGGAAAAAAACTGTCCATGCAAAGGTATGTCATGCAGCAATCTGACAAGGCTGTCCCGCACTTTACAGAAACGTGTGAAGTTTCAAAATAAACATTCGTGGAGTAACTGCAGGGAAATCAGTTTGAGGCTGGATGTTAAATAGTTTTTTTTTAATCCAATCCCTACAGAACCTTCTGACTTAGGTTATCTGAGTCCAACAATCAACTTACTTCCTTGGCTCACCGCTTCAGTTTGTGGTGCTTGTCTAGGGCTTGTCAATAAATTACCGTAAATGAAAAATTGTACCAACGTTGTTCTTGAAGCCTTTAAATTGGACTCATGCATCTTACTTAAAATTCAGACTAAAAAATTTACAAAATTGTCGTCACTGAATAAACATGTTTTCATTGCAAAAGTTGATTCTCTAACTCTAAATAAACGTGCGTTACCTGCATTGTGACTGACACGCACAGTCCTGCACAGGACTTGAACTCACAACCTCGGGCATGGTCACTTGACATTTAACCTGATAAAAATCACAATTTAAATATGAGTATTATTATATAATAGATATATAAAGCAGTAATACACAATTACAAGATGTGTGTCTTGTATTTAACTGCTCTGCAGAGTGGGGGCGATCCCAATTGTATTCCTCCTACTCTGGGTTTGCAATTGTCCTGGATCAAGACAAAGATCCAGGCTTTCAATGACTTCCTGGACTGAACCATCAGAAGTGTATCTGTAAGTGGTGAACGCGTCGAGACATTCAGTTATCTCGGCAGTGACATTCATGTCTCTGGGCCCTTGGCTTTAGGGCTTGAGAGATGCCTGGGAAGGCCCTATGGAGTCATGAGGTCGCTGGATAGAGGTGTTTGGTGATGCTGATACCTTTGCAGGAGAAAGAGGACCTTTAGGATCCTGGTGCTTCCTGTCTTACCGTATGATTGGGAGACTGTGTGACACCAACCAGTGATCTAAGGTAACGTCTCGATGTCTTTGGTACTAGGTCACTTTGGAGGATCTTTGAGTGCTGCTGGAATGACTTCGTGTCAAATAAACAGCTATTTAGGGAGACTCAAAGAGGTGTACTACATGCATTGTGAGGGAACACGCTACGCCATTTTGACCATGTGGCGCATCATAATCCAGTGCTCATGTGTCTCAGTGTTGAGGACTTCAGCAACTGGAGAAGGCCAAGGGGAAGCTAATGTTTCACCTACCTGTGTCAGATAGATGGCTACATTTAGGAGGTGGGGATGGACCAGTTGTCTGCCTGGGTGGTTGCCATCCAGGACCTAAGAAGGTTCCATAATGACGCTCGTACACCTGACCTGACAGAAGAAGGGCCTTTACTGTCATTGTACATGTATGCATACAAACTGGGCATGGGTGGAATCGAACCCCAGACCCTCTTGCTCTGAGGCAAGAGTGCTAACCACTGAACAATGGATCACCATGATGCAACTTAAGGTCACTTCTGAATCAGTGAGTCATTTAACCTTTAATCTAGTGAAAAAAAGCCCTATTTTTAAATAATAATTAGTACTATAAAGTTTAAACTACAAAGCAGTAACAGCTTTAGATCTGAATATCTGTTGAATATCGAACCTGAAACTGATTTCCCTGCAGTCATGGATGAGTCAATACCTTTCTTCACATAATGTGGAGCATAATGTTAAGCTGAATTTCAGTATGAGTACTGGTTTGAATCTGTGTTCCCCAGATGTCCCTTTTTTGACTGATTTGGATGGAGTGACAGCTTTCATTGTAACTTTAAAAAAAAGAAAAAATTGTAACGTCACTCAGTTTTGACACTTTAAAGAAAGGATGAGGGTTTATTCTCTCATCATTATTCTCACTGACATTTTCTTTTGTCTCTCTCTTGTTTGTTTCACTCATTTCTTCAAACTCTTTCATGTTGCAATATTATCACGCATTGTCTCGCAGACAAAACAGCCTGCAGTGTGTCGTACTGAGTAATTCAGCTCCCTCTTCCTTCTAACCTGCTCTTTTATATCACTTAGCGTTTATTGCACTGCGCCACAGTAGCAGCTGTCTTACGAGACAAATCCCAGTGAGTACTCGATGATTGATTAGTCGCCCACACACAATGGAATAAAAGGGATAGAGAGCGGTGGGAAAAATGGCTTTCATGATTTAAAGATTTTTGCTTAATAGCATTCAAACTCATCACTTTACCGCTTCAAAACATCACAATAGAATGAATACTTTGACGCTATATGGAAACACCAGGTCCAGATGAATTGATCCGGATCAGAGCATACAGTTTGGTCACCGTTATTCGAGCTTGTTTTATTAATTTTGAGATTAGATTGAAGCCAAAATCTTGTAACAAACAATGAAATTCTCAGCAAAATATAAAGCACCAAGAATCAGTTTTCTTGCCTTTTATGTCTCTTGGGGCCCTATCTTGACAAACTATGGTACACAATCTAACGTGCATAGTGTAAGTCTATTTGGGGTGTGTCCAACCTATTTCTGTTATTTTCACAGTGCAAAATCTGAGCACAAACTAGGTCGCAAAGTGGTTGGATATAGTCACCCAATTAGTCATGGGCGTGTTGTGGGCATAGCATAAAATCAGCCAATCAGAATACTATCTGCCATTCCCTTTAAATCTGCCAGGTGCTGGTCCATTACCATTGAGATGGTGAACTCAGAAGTGAGAGGTTTTCTGGTGAGGGCATGAATCAGCGCACACAAAGCCTGCACACAGAAGCAGCACGCAAAAGAGACATGGCCAACACAAAATCTCCTGTCAAAGCACCACAAAACACTGGAGGTCGTGCCAAGTGTAGTGACTGCTCTGACACTTGTTGCATCAACTGCGACGTGTGAAGATTCCTTCTGAGGATTGCAGGATGTCTTCAGACGTTGGTGCATCATGCAAGGCGCACATGCTTCAGCTGGCATTTAAGGGGGACCTCACACACAAATTCCTGAATGAATGGAAGGAAAAGGCCTTCAAGGCCACACCGAGAGGCCTGCAGCACTTTTAAAGGTAAGATAAAAACTGTGCGCTCTCACTCAAATGGAACATTCTGTGCCCGCTGTGCTCTGACGCATACATGGAGAGAATGAGTGTTTCTTTTTCTGTTAAGGTTGGACTGTGTGATTAGCAACGTATTGTCATGGTGCGTTTCATATTGTATGATATGAAAAGTTAAGTGCTGCATTTCATGCATATTCCTACGAATTCCCACGGGCATGCACAACCCGTGTGTCACATAAAACATTGAGAAATGCGTGTTTGCATTTTGGTTAAGGTTAGGGGTATGGTTAGGGTTAGGTTTAGGGTTAGAATAACCACAATAATAAGGAAAAGACGACTTACCACTTTTTATTTTTGCTTGGACAATCCACCATTTTGGTGTCGTTCACGTCATCGCCAACCTGCCGGCGGAAAATGCGTGGGATATGTACAAAATCCATACAAAAATACACATGAATATGTACAAATTTTTGTGCACCATTTTTTGTATGTTTTACTGTGACTTTTTTTGTGAGAATAGGCTGTGATTCGTGATTGTCATGTGTTTCTGTATCAAAGCACAGGTTCTTATGCATCTTCATAATAATATTATCAGCAGGCTACGTTTTTATTTCAAACTCCGTTTAAAGTCCAGACCCCTTGTGAAAACTACATCCTGCCCTGTTCGTATACCTGATTTTCAGATCTTAAGTGTCACATGATTGGGTCTAATTTACATTTTTCGTTAAATCTGTTAAATCTGATTCACTTTCTCAGATGACGCTGATTCGGGTGAAGGTCACAGGTAAAAGGATTCTGTCCTAATGCTTCCATTTCCCTTCAGAAGGGTGAGTTCAGCTCTGATGGCTCTTTGAGAGGAAAGCTCACCTTTCTATTCGCTCTCACGCCATTACACCAGTTAGAGTACATTGATTTCAATTATTATGTGATACGTCCCTAATGACCTCTGACTCCATGTGACTAAAGATCAGTAAACATGATGATTAATTACACACAATGAGCATCGATTCAGCAGCAGTTACAAATCACATAGCCGTGTTAAACCTCTTTCGCTGTTAAACCTATAATTTTTTAATCATCTGGTTTGTTTGTTTGTTTGTTTTCTCTGAGACTAGCAGGGGAACCACAGGATTAATGGAGTCAGTCACTCAGTGAGTCAGTGAGTGAGTGTGTCCACAAAATTTACACAAGTACTGTATTGTTCTGAATATAAGACTTTTTTGTTTGGAAATACATCTGAAAGTTAGTCTAGACTCGAGACGTTTACATGTCAATACATCCATAACAATAGGTGCTGCAAAATACCCATGAAACGAGAGTGCACAGGGTGCTACAGGGATGAAGCGACCCGCCTCTCTCTAACTTTCTATGGGAGCAGTTGGACAGAGTCTAAATGTGGCCGGTGAGTGTTGTGTTTATTATCACCATATGCATTGTAACTTTCTTGTTAGCTGTTTATTGTTGTCATAGAAAGAAAGCCCACGCACAGTGCTTTCTAATGAAAATACTGGGATGAAGTGCTCTGCAGTGCTATGGCAGAAAACAAATGCAAATAAACACAGGGCCTGCACAACTAAGATTATGGTGATAAATACAGCCATCATCAAGCAGCTCTCAAGCAGCCATGAAATAATGGTATGACAAAGTGTAAAGTTAGAAAATGGTGAGAAAAAAAGAGAAAACCTAATGAAATCGCTTCAATTAAGTTTGTCTAAATTAAGTTAACAAGTTGACGTAAATATTACTAGTTAAGTTCATTTGGATCAACCTAATTCATCTGTGCGTTACCAAGTGAAGCACTTTACTTGATTGGTCCAACAATTCTCTTTTCTCAGTGTAGCTGGTGACTCAGTGGTCCATAAGGCATCTCCTTATTGCAGCTCTGCACAGGTGAGTCAGCTCGCGGAAGACTTTGCTGAAAATAGAAGTCACTAAGCCAACTGTTTAGACTGTGGGATTTGGACAAGATTGACTTGGGGACAGTTTTATCTGCATGCCTTCTGCTGTTGAGATGATACGGATATTACCTCCATCAGCTTGCTTGCATTATACCTGTTCTCACACGGTGAGGAGAGACAACTTGGGTGAAACATTACACTCACTGCACCTTCTCTGATGTTTCCGATACTTCCAGACCAATGCTAAGCTTGAAATGAGAATTTGTTGCATGCTAGAATTATGCCCCATCACTGCGATCAGTCCTCATTCAGTGAACCGGATTTAAAAAACTGGAAGTGGATTTGTAAAGACCATGATGCAGCTTGACTCTAAATTGACCATAGTGAGAGTGTGAATGTGTTGGCCCTGCGATAGACTGGCAGCCTATCCAGGGTGTACACCGCCTCTCGCCCAATGACCACTGGGACAGGCTCCAGCAATCCTGTGACCCTTAACTGGAATAAGCGGGTTTAGAAAATAGATGGATAACTTATTAAAAGATGTTGTTACACAACATCCAGAACGTCGCACAAGGACCAAACGAGAACTTGCTACGGACGTCAATAACGTCCCAGTAACGTCTGGCAGAGAATGTTGTAGTGGGGACCAATCGGGGAAGTTACAAATGTCCGTAAAACGTACAGGGGATGTCCCCTATTTGCAGGAAAACTAATTAACTAAATGCTTTGCTAAATTTAAGTTAATCTTACTATAAAAGTCTCATGGTATTTTCTCAGTAATGGCTGAGTTGGAATTATTTTAAAAGATCCATGCAAATTGTTGCCTTAATTTTTTTTTAAGTTGAGCCGGTATATTCTTTTTTACAGTGCAGACATTTTACACCAAGATGCAACAAAACGTGTAACTTTTTGTTTCCCTGTGTTGAAAAAGCACAATTTTCAAATTATAGTGCAAGAAAATAATTTTTTTCGCATTGTAAATGCATCAGTTTGAGTGGGAAGCCTGCTAATGACCACTGAAGAAACGAGTCGAATTCATTTGAGCAAAATATGTCATTATTTTGATTGATGGTATTTTAGAGCTTGAAAATAAAATCTTGATGTATCTGTCGCTATAACTGAATGCTGGTGCACACACAGGACGCTAAAGGAGGAGGAGCTGCACGCCATCTGGAGCTGGTATCCTCACCACCTGCGTCACTTTGGAATCAGAATGACTAAATACTGACACACAACCTCCATTTATGAACTCATTCAAAATGCTGATCATATCTATTTTTCAAATGTCTCAAGGATATCTGCAACCTATCATTAGTTACCGTGGAAACAGCGTCGATCACACACAGACAAATGTCTGCTTATACAGGTGGTAAAAATAAAAGCTTTTTATTCTGCCTTTCTTACGGTTAACACGATTATTTCCAAACTATATTATTTTATGAAACCTCACTTTGAAATTTGATAGGTTAGTTCAACTCAAACAATTTGAGGAAACTGATTGACTTCAACATCTAAGCTTAGATAACTCAAATAATTCAAATATGTGAAAATTATCCTAATGGAGTACAATACACTTGGTTGATTTGTGTTAAATTAACTTATTCCATTTTGCATATTAAACTTAATAGTTTGAAGTATTTTGCAATTGCTCATAATAGCAACTCATTTGAAGTACAATCAACATTTTAACAAAACACTCATTTATCGTGTACTCGTGCATCATTTCCACACAGCGTCTTACTGCTTTTTAAGTTTTGATCAATTCGTCTTTAAAAATAGATTTTTTTTCTTTCTTTGTCATAATAACGTCAGTTTTTGGGATGGAAGCAAATTTGTGTTTAATCTCTTGATCAAGGGCACCGTAACATGCAGAAATAGCCAGGAACTGAGCCACTGACATCTTAGTACATCTGAGTACTGAGCTCTAGCATTTACAATTTCAGATTATTCGAGGAATATTGTGTATAAATGCAAATTACTTAAAATCCTTGCATCATTAGGCCATGTGAGTTAATGCGAAACAAGTCAAGTTAATATTACTATCATCCAATTAAAGATCTAATTATTTGAGTTAACTGAACTTAATTGGTTTAAGGCAATCAGTCCCTCAGATTGTTTGAGTTGAATAAACTTCTCAAGTTTTACAGTGTTGATGTAAATAAAGGTTGTCATAAGAGGAGAAACCATAAAATACTGGTGGTGACCTGGATGTTAATGTAGATGAAGGATTTAATTATCTCCAAGAAGGTTCGATTTTAATGAAATTTGGTGGATTGTTAGGCCTCAGGTCAAGGAAGAGTTCATTTCATTTGGAGGCAGGTGTGGATCCAGAATCATCTTGATTTCCATTTTATGTGGACATTTGGGAAGACAGCTCCGCCACCTGCACTCGATTGAGGAGAGCTAAACAGTTGGACTTTGTAGTATGAGCGCCCTCTAGGTACCACTAACGTTGAAAACTAACATGCTTTATCTTTTTATGTGAAAAACTCATGGACAGGATTGAGAAATCGGAGATCAGAACCGACAAATTGTTGGCTATTAGCAGAAAAATGCACTCTCATGACTGCTGCACTAATTATCCATGCAGGAGGAACATATGCTTACATAACTTTTTTTTTTGGCACTGTTGTGTCCTGTCATTTGTCCTGTGTCCTCTGTGTTCTGTGTATAGGTTTTGATCACTTTGTATTGCTTTTATGATTTTTCCAGCCTTGAATTCGCTTCTAGTTTTTCTCAGTCACATCTTAGTTACTTTTTGCATTAAGTATTTTCAGTTTACCTCTTGTTAGTCTGTCCTGAGTTTTTGTTCTGCGCTTAGTTAATTGTTCACAGTGTCTGACACATGTCTCTGTGTTCTTGTGTGTGTCTCTCACTGCGCACCTGATTCCACTCCTCATTCACAGCACCTGTGTCCTGTAAAGCTCGTTACTTGTTGCACTATTTAAGTTGCTCACAGTTCTGAGTTTCTTTGTGAGAGCATTCAGTCTGTTCAGTTTGCGTGTCGTGTGTACTTAGTGCTTCCTCGGTCCGTTTTAGTGATTAGTTTTCAGTGTCCCAGTGTTTATTGTAGTGTCGTTTTGTTTGTTCTGTTCACCTCGGTGGTACGTTCCCTGTTCTGTCTCTGTCCTGGTTCCTCATCTTGTCTGTGTAACCTTCTGTTTCTTAGTCTCTCCCCAGACCTGGTTTTCTCCTCCTGGACTTCAACTTGACCTTCGACCTCCCAGTTAAGTTTTGTGTTTGGTTTTTGGACTGAGACTGTTATTCCATGTCTGACTTGACTCTGTTTATTTACTTATTTTTACTTGCTTTAATTATTAATAAAACCCTTTAACTGTTCATTGGTTCATGGTCTGTCTGCATTTGGGTTCAGAAATCTTTGACCCCACATAACAGGCACTATGTCATCACAAGCCACATGTATGCAAACAACCAAAATTGTCACATGGGCAGCCCAAGAAGAAGGATTACCATGACAACCATTAATTAAGTCATGGGGTCACCTAAAGTAAAAAAGCAAGAGTCAGCACTCCAGTGAGTGCCGATGCAGTTGATCATTCCAAAGATAGTGTTTCATACTTTAGCCTTATCTCTAATCTGACCTCTTTTTGTTACCCGATGTATCAACCTTGCTTTCTTTATCTTCCTTTTTCCTTTGCCAGTACATATTTTTTGAACCAAAAGTCCAGCTAAACCTGTCTGACTTCTCCTTTTGCGAATCCTTGTTGCTTCAATACCTTGGAGAATCTCGTCATCATTAAACTAAGCTTATATTGCAAGAAATATAAAGAGAAAAAAGAGGCGATAAAGTAAAATGAAAGGCGAGTGTGAGAGAAGGAATGAGAGAGATCAAAGTGCCACAATAGTGTGTGTGTGTGTGCACGACAAAAAAAGTCTGCAGTCCCAAACCCTAAGAAAGAAAACAGCTCAAAGTATGTATATCAATCAATTCCATGTTGTCCGTCCTTGTACCAGTAGTCCATTTGTCATCAGTACGTCCTGGTTCCCCAACATCTGACACAGACCTTCTTAACTGGGTGACATCCGAGCCGGTATGGCTTTAATCACGTCTCTCGCGCATGTTCTGAGGTAGGCTTGGGTAGCATAGGGGGTCTAGCCTGGGGACCCTTATCGGATGTATGTGCTGACCGGGGTGTGAACCTCCAATGTGCTGTTTTAAAGACGGTAACACTGCCACTACACTGTCCAGCTGCGATTGTTCCAGTGGTAATAGGAGCATTAGGAGCTGTAACCCCCAAATTGGAAGAGTGGCTCCAGCAGATTCCAGGCACAACATCAGAGGTCTCTGTCCAGAAGAGTGCAGTCCTAGGAACAGCTATACTGCGCAGAACCCTCAAACTCCCAGGCCTCTGTTAGAGGACCTGAGCTTGAGGAACACAGACTATACCACCCCCACCCCGGGGGAGAATTTGGTCTCAGCCTTCAGATCAGATATAGATGTCTGCACGCACATAAAACCTATGCATAATGCACATG
>OMMV01189681.1:0-11343 GCA_900302635.1 Chatrabus melanurus
GCCAGAGATGATGTTTGCTGAGTTGATGTGTGGAACTGACAGCTGGGCTCCGAAACCACGGATTTACGCACTTCTTGTCGTCACTATGCGGCATATATTCCTCACGACTGCTGCATGACAAAAGCACGGCAGCCGCAGGTCGCACATTAGCCATTTTTAATCACTTTTTTACAGCATTAATGCCGTGCTTGTGTCTGCTGTGTATTTGCGTTTTTTTCTGTCAATGTGGGACATTTTGCTGCAACATACGTGCGCGTCAGTAGTGCGTCAGTCTCACACTCCACGCATTTCGACATCCACCTGGCGTTTCACAACCCGTGAAACAGCCGCAGAAATTCAGGTCGCATATCAGCTGCTGAACGAAAAACCGCAGGTGTGATAGCCCCTTGAGCAAGACACTGAAACCAAATTGCTATGTCTTAAGTATGACATGAATCTGAATCCAGGTCTGCGGGCGGTCCCCAGCCTATAAAGGGGGCTGGTGAAAGGATTATCACTCCAGTCACTGGAAAAAAAAAAATAATTCATTCATTTTGAAAGTTTGTGTTGTTGAAGAATTATCACTTAGCAATGCAGCAACACACGTGATCCTTCTAAATTCTAAGTGGCTTTAAAGGGGTCCTATAATGCACAGTTTTAGCTACTTTTTTACCATTAAGTATAGTTCAGGTTTCATGTTAAACATTCTCAAAGTCCAACAATTCTGTGACTGCTCATTTCGAAACTCCACTGCAGTTAGCAAAAGAGATGCATGAAATGGCTCATTATATACTTAAGTAACATATGTCACTGAAGTTCATATTTAATCTTTTGCGTGCACAGTGAGACACGCCCACTGAGAGGGTCTGTGCCATGTGATACACCTAGTCTCAATCATCCAACCCCTCTTTTTTAACTCTGCCCACTAAAAAGAGGGTCTGGATCCAAGCATGTTTGTTGATTGTGAAGTGGTGAAGGTACCGCCTTGGTCTCTATCTGAACATCGGGCACCGATTGGCTGAGAGCTCCTATATCATCATCGCGACCAAGTAGCCATACAATTCGGGCGATGAAGGAGGAGAAAAATAATTTTGGCTGTTGATAAAGCAAGACTACATCGCCACATACCATATGATTTAAAACAAAAATAACTTGAACGCTTATAGTTTTTGTTGAAGCTTTTGTCGGGCAACAAGTGCATCACACTTTCTGCAGCGCCCTCTGATGGTAACAATCGAAAAGGCATGCGTCTCACCACTCTGTTGTGTGCGACTCCTGTGGAGGAGGTCTCATGGACTGAGGGTGAGTCTAGGATACACCGACGCAGTCTAGAGCAATGAGACAGAGACACTTCCTCTACCTTTGAAAAGAGGGCGTGGCAAGCAGCAGGTCCTTACCATTTAAAGTGACGAGCACAGAAATGGGTTATTTGATAGACCTCAGAATGTTTATTAATAGGATGCATCACTTCCGTATCAATGGGGGATTTCTTGGCTCCAAACTTGAACATCTGCTTTAAAGACACCTGGCAAGCTAAATGATTTTTCTGTAAAAGTTGTATAATATGAGCCCTTTAAAATTCATTGTACCTGCCCTGCATAACTGTCCAAATTTCTGCAGTTTCATTATAAACCCAATGTAATGTTTTCTAGTATCAAGATATTCTTCATTTCTGTGTAACCAGAAGCATTTCATTTCTTTACTTCTGTTTCCATCCAGATTGCAAGACAACAGCAACAGCTTCTGCAGCAGCAGCACAAAATCAACCTTCTGCAGCAGCAGATTCAGGTCAGTGAACTTTGCTTCTGTTGGCGCTGCTTACACCTCACACCTTCTCCATGCTGATTACTCCAACATTCCACCATCTCCAGTGTAATTAACTCCGTGGTACATCCACCGGGAGCCAAACGGCTGGATTGATCTACCGGTACAGATCAAATATCATTACCAGCTTCCGTTTAAACAACGACTCTTCTTGTCTTTTTCGCTCGTAGTTTTTTTTTTGTTTTGTCTTTTTATCTTCAATTTTTGTGTCACACTAACATTCACCACTCATCAAATGTTAATTGCCTGTTGGTAATCGAGAGGGCTTTAAAATATGGAGGAGAATAATTAGCACATCTTAATGAACAAAAAAAAAAAGGGGGGAAAGTAACAACAGCTAATGAGTCCTGTTGATGGAGAAGAGCCTGGAGGTGGGGGACATGAAAGAGGCTGGTAAATGCCTCTGAAACGAGTTTGTCCCAGAAGGGCAACGCGGTGGTTTCACACTGCGCTGCAGCGAGCCAAACGTACCATTACGGCGTATGGCTGGAACTGTTTTTTTCTCGCTCTCTTTTATTCATTTCTCCTCGTATGCATGTGTTGCTCTAATTTTTTAATTTCTGCCATACGTTGTTGTACTGTGATGCAGCGGTACTGCACGGAACTGCCTCCCTATGTGGAGTAGCACAGTGTTGCGTCGAGTAAGACCACCCAGGCAGCCTGTTTCTGGATACAGCCGGACTGTTCGCGGTAATCCAGGGTTGGTCAGTGGCTGTGGTCAAGGCTGTGAGCCTGGCTGTCTGAGTGCAGCCAACGTTATCCTGCCGGGCGTGCTTAGTGTCAGGCACATCCTGCTCCATTCACCTCCTCCACTCTGCTTGTTCTTTTTAAAGACAACTCCCCATCCTCTCCTCCGTATTCACTTGAAATTGTTTGCACTTTTTTTGGATTCTCCTCCTTTCCTAGCAGTCACTTTCTACTTATAGTTTACAGTGTCAGGGCGTGTTTAAGCCCCATAATCTACCCTGCGTAACACGGTGCTTTAACCGTCTAATGCATATTGGCAAAGCACACATCTTTCACTGAAACAGCAGTAACTAGACACACTACCCTAAATGTTACAACACCCAGCATTTTTTATTCTCCACATAAGACTATAAAATAAGGCATTTCATGTCATTTTGAGATGTTTGGAATCCATTCCACCAATAAAATTTGTACTTTGGGGATTTTTTGAAATCCCAAACATTGCAACATTTAGCGTTGAATTGTGAAAGTTGTGTCAAACTTCACATCAACCCTAAATGTTACAACACCTAGAACTTTTTTATTTTTCAAAAACTACCCACCAATTAAAATTGTACTTCCAGCAAATTTCGAAATCCCGAAAGTTTTAACATTTAGCGTTGAATTGAGAAAGTCATGTCAAAACTTCACCTCAACCCTAAAGGTGCAATCTCACTATGACGTTTACCCCAGCATCTGGTGAATGCAGGGAAAAGGTTGAGAAAAGTGGCCAAACGTCAGCAAAAATCACGTTAGCGGAGTTTGGTAGCGAACCTCAAATGCAGCACGGTGTTCCACAACATGGTGCTAGCGGAGGCCAACGGAGGCGGGCATTAGCCAGTGCTCCATTAGAACAAGAGGGACTTTTGCCAACATGGCAACGTGCAGGCGAGGGGTTTGACACACCACTGTCCAGTGATTCTGAGCAGGCAGGGCAAAACAGCACCCAAACGTTCGCTAGCGGAGGCTAGTAGAGGCTAGTGGCAACTAGTGGAGGTTAACTTTCTCTAACATTCTCCAATGTAGCCAGAGGTACGTCGGCAAACACCGAGAAATTTTAAACATATTGAAAAATTTTGGACGCGGTGGAAGTTCATCGGCGGAGGACAGCGGAGCCCAGCAGAGGCTAGTGGACGCCGATGTTTGCAAATACATTCGTCTTTGTTGGCTCAAACGTCTAGGTGTGACTGCGCCTTTAAGGACAGTTCTGGGGTTGACCATCATCCACGTATCAAGTTTGGTGGGAATGGGCCAAAGGACCTGGGAGGAGTCGGGGAACAAACAGACAGACAAACGTTCCTCAAATTATAGTATAATTCTCTGGCTGTGGGCAAAGTGACTTTTAGGATTAAAAAGGTACAAACTGTGGAATAAAGAAAATCGCCCATGTCTGAATTTAATTAAAAGCACAAACAGCAGCTCAGAAACCTACACCACAGGCATTTTCCTTTTCAGGGAAAACTGAGCACGTAAATATAAAATGTATCAATTAATCTTTGCTGCGTTTGCAGACAGTCAGCGTGTCATGTCACCCGTATATTTTGGCTTGCTGGTGGTCTCCTGAGTTCACATTTAAAACTTTCTGATGACTACATGTTAGCTTTTTGCAGACAGAAAAATCACACCTATGAACAAAAACAGATGATGCTGTCAAAACGACTTTGCCTCATCATGTGCGCGGCACACACTTGCGCGTTGTGCACATTTTCACACCTTAAACCCAAGCGAAGAGTCAATCCAGCTCTTGCGTGAAATGGCGAGCTTTCCTGTGCTTCAGTCTCCGAGGTCCTCAAACAAATAAACTTTCCTTGGTTTGAAATAAAGCCCTGAGCTCCTCTGGATTTAAATACAATCTGGCTCTGCTTCTCCACTGCTTTCAATACACCTCTGGGTCGCGCACCGAGCTGGCTGCTGCCCATATGGTCCCCACTGGATTAGGTTAAGAAGCACGGCTACATAATGGTGAGGCCCGCGGAACATTAAAAACCCATTAATTGTGAAGTTCGAAGCTCCTTATGGCAATGATATGCTAATATTTCTTAGAGTGACTGACTGAAGGATGAAAAGCAGCGAGAAGTAATAGAAAAGAAATACACTGACTAAGACGAAGGTGAGAGAAAAAAAAAAGTGAAAACGGCTTTAAAAGAAAGACTCTACAGACTGTTTCAGGTCGCCGTGACTCTCTCACATCAACTTGTCTGTCAGACACTCACATGCACGCACACGCCAACACAAAGCAACGGGTGAAGCTGGAGAATAAAGAAAAGGGAAAGCAAAGGATGGAGAAACTGCAGGGGAGCAGAAGACAAAGGGGTCAGTGTTGTGGAAAACATTAAAGTGACGCACTTCAACTTATTCGCGTTAGTGCCACAACTGCACGGCGGCACGGCTGGCTGCCAGATCGACACGCAGAGGGTGAAAACCAAAATCGGCCTGCAATAAAGATATTCTAAAAAGTATTATCCCCACCCCCCGACGACCCCCGACTGAAAGATGATGCCTTCACCCACAAACAGAAAACATGCTCTTCTCATAATTTCAATAGATGTTAAAACTGCATTCTATAGTGACCAATAGTCAAGTCACGTCAAGTCTGGGCGCTTTCGCTGGGGTTGCAGCATCCACGACACCACGGAACTGCCAAACCCTAACCCTGGATGGCAACCACCAAGGCAGTCAACCAGTCCATCCCCACCTCTCAAAAGTAACCATCTATCTGCCACAGCCAGGTGAAGCGTTGGTGCCCCTTTGGCCTTCTCCAGCCATTGGGGTCCTCAACACTAAGGCACCTACGTGCTGGATCCATGGTTTGAAGGTTGATTTTCAGTCCATCTTCAACCCGAAACAGTCCAACTAGCTCATCCCTAATAATAGCAGCCCATACCAGTACCCCTCCTCCACCATCTTGCTGGCGTCTGACTCAAAGTGGTGCTGTGTATCCATTAGTGATCCAGCCACGGGCCCATCCATCTGGTCCATCAAGAGTCACTCTCATTTCAACTGTTCATAAAAACTTTTGAAAAAAAATCTGCCTTCAGATATTTCTTTGCCCAATCTTAACATTTCAACTTGTGAGTCTTGTTCAGTGGTGGTCGTGTTTCAGCCTTCCTTACCATGGCCATGTCTCTGAGCACTGAACACCTTGTACTTCTGAACAGGTAGGTTTTAGTTCTGGAATATGGGGGAACTGGAGGATAATGGGTTCCTGATAGCATCATGTTTAAGTCTTCTTCTTCTTTTCAGGTTTCTTGCAACCCAGTTGAAAAATCATTTGATTGATCGGTGATCACGCCTCAATAGCTTAGCTATTTGAAGAGTGTTGCATCCCTCAAAAAGAGATTTTACAATTTTTGATTTTTCAGTGTCTGTTAAATCTTTTTTTTTTTGGCCCATTTTACCTGAGGTAAAGAAGCTGCCTAATAATTATGCACACCTTGATATAAGGTGTTCATCACTTTAGGCCACACCCTCCCTCATTACACAAACATATCACCTGAGAATGCTTAAATCCAATAAGCATTCAGGTTTATATAGCTTAGAGTTGGAAAATGTGCTTAGAAATGATAAGGTCAGAATACTCACTTGCCTAATAATTGTGAACGCAGTGTAAACGTAGTATGAACCGGTTGATGGATTAATTTTAACATTATATACCAGTTGATCATAATCTTGTTTCGGTCCTACTTCCACGTCTTTAAACTCTCGTAAAAGTTCAAAGGTCGCTGCGAGGCTCTTACGAGACTGGATCACAGGAACATTAACTTTGCAACGTGAAAACAAAATCAACATGTCCGATCGTGGTATAACGGATAAATTTAGCCATTTGACCTTTATTTTCAGTTCACAATTTATTACTTTCATACCTACCTGTTCAAAATGGGAAAGTTATGCTATGCAATTAATGCTAAACTAACAACATCTGGCTTCTTCTTCTGGGCTTCTTCTATGCTGCGCTTTCTGCTATTGTTTGTGGTGCTGCCCCCAGTGGTGAAAAAAGGTGAGCAGAGGCAGCACAAGTGTTTCTGCAGTACAGTAGTAAAAACCTGAAGAAGGTCCCTGGTTTTTTGTGAAATATGTATTTGAAGATAAGCAATGCCACTTTTGGCTAAGTTATCATGGAAAATGAATGTCCACATTAAAAAAAGAATTGTATCGGATTACATCCTATCACACTGAATCGAATTGTATCAAATCGAATCCTTCCTAATGAAATATGTATTTATAGTTTTAAATGACTTTTAAATTCAAGTAAACCACTTTTAGCTCGTTTCTAATATAAAAGGTACTATCCAAATAAACTCTAGTATGAAAGCTGCAGTTATTAATACAAGCAACAGTGTCCTTAGTGGGCACCAGGAACCTTCAATTAGCAACAAGGCTTCAGAAGCAATTTGATAGGCCTGTGTGCCTTTATTTTATGTTCTGGTCATCATACATGTTATAAGATGCCAACATGGCCCAAAATAAGAGGTTCACTGGTCCACAACTGTATCTGTTGGAACCCAAAATCTCAGAACTCAATATACAGTAGTTTTTATGGAGTTATGGAAATTTTGCACACTCACTCCCTTAATCCTATGCTTGCCCTGATAATAGCAGGGAATGACCTTTATGTTGGGGAGAAATGAAGAAAAATGTGACACCCTTGCCCTTTGAGCTTCCTTGTAGGTTTATATTTATTTGTTGTAATCAAAAATAATTTTAAAAAGTGAGCGATAGTACAAATCTTCCCACAATCTATGACTTTGCCTTTCTCGCATAATAAAAGCTTTTTTTTTATTTATTTGTTTTGTGCAGCAAAACTGTGCTTATCTCTGCATTCTTTCAGAGCAAACTGAAGGAATGTTATAATAGCTGAGTCCTCACCGAGCAGATTAACCAGAGTCAGCCAGGAGACCACAGCGCAGATTTGGGATGCATCGCCCAAATAAGATTTTGGCTTTTCACTGGCAATTACTCCCAGTGTATGTTTCACTGCATAACTCTGAATACAGCCGAAGCCACAGTGGCTCTGAAAAGGACTTTGGCTAATCTCACGCTTGCCACTGTACTGACGGCTTACAGTCTGCTTTCAGCTGAACGCAGCTGTGTATTAAGGATGAGGCTGTTTTTGTGTTGTTTACACTGAATATTCCTCTCCTCATTTCTCTCTAAACTGAGCAGCAGGGCAACTCCCTGTTCACAGCATGCCGTATGTATGGTGGCCGATAGCGGCCACAAGACTTCCAAATCTAGACAATGCTAACAAATGCAGAAAACAATTACAAATAATAATAAATAAAAAAAAACACCTGCATCAATTCAACAAGTAGTTGCATCAAAAATGTCTTGCAAATTCAAAAACGCTTGCAAACATACAGCATACAAAGATAACATATAGCACTTTAATCATTTTCCTCCCAAGTGCTCTTTACTTGCACCATGGTGCCATTCCTTATTGAACGTAGCCTCTTGCTACCAGATCGTACTTAGTCTGCACATTTAGCGAGGCTCTGTTCATCCCAGTTCTTAATTGCTTTTACCGATAATAGTGATTGAAACCCTACCCTTCCCTGGGGTCGGGAAGTGGACCACAGATTGTTTACATATGTGTCAGGGAAGGGTGATTGATGGGGAGAACCGTGCACATTCCAGGCATCCCCTCCCCTTAGAGACCACGGGGAAAAACTGGTTTTTCTCCACCACATCACAGTTGCACTGATGCTGATATCCAAGTCCCATTTACTTGTACTGGGTGCTGCTAAGGATTTGAGTGTGGACATTGTTACAGAGGCAAGTAAAGAGGACCTGGGAGGAAGAGACATTGCAAACTACATTTTCACTGGGAGATAAAGGATTAAATTGATAACATGTTTCCTGCAAATTCAGGCAACAGAGTCAAAACACACAGAAATGCTTTGCAAAGCATCACAACACACTAGAAGTACTCACAACACAAACAGAGGTTTCTGTCCAAAGAACTTTAATGACTTCTAGTCTTCAGTGCATTGCAAATAAAATAATAAAACAAGAAAATATATCCAGTGTAAGAGTAAAATTATAAATAAAGTAAATAAATAAACTTACTCAGCTCTGTCGACCAGATAGAGATAAAGAGTAGGGTGCCGCGATGCACTAAAGGGTCCGTCAGTTAAAGTTCTCCGGGCAGAAACCGCTGTTTTTGTTGTGAGTACTTCTGCTGTGCTGTTACTACTTCCATTGTGTTGTGAAGCTTTGTAAAGAGTTTCTGCGTTTGGGTGCGTTGTGCGACTTTGCAGCAAACGCGTTATTAGATTAAATTGTTGTATATGCTGCAGGTTATATATGTTTGTGTTCTGTGTTTGCAAGCGTTGTTTTCAATAGACCCTATCTCATATAGCCAAAAATCGATCCAGAATGCACTGCCTCATCAACTTCCGGAGATTTTGGAAGGCAACCGAATTTCCGGTTTCTTTCATACAGCGAACGCTTTCACTTCACAGCGCCTGGAAAATATGTTTTATTTCTACATGTGTCTATGAGACAGCCGCGCAAATTTATTCGATTTTGGAAGAATGTGACTATGAAGCAGCCAACTACAGCGTACGGCTCTGTTGGTGATCTGAACCGGACAGCTGTGCCGTGGACACGGGACTTTGAAACAGGTCCCACCGCTTCGTATTAGCGATGTTTATGCTCGCTGCTCAATGACTGTGGCTGGACAAATGAAAGAATCAAAAAACACAAATGTGATGATGGCTTTTCGATGTTTACTGAGCCTCGTATCGAACTCGTAGAACTTGGAAGTATCGAAGCAAACAAAGCCGTGTGAAGCCCGAAGCAGCATCGGACAACAGCGCGCCGTGTGCCGCTTCAGGACAAGTAAAATCAGCGGGATGCAGTTGTGCTGCAAGGTGTGTATTTACTATTTATTTCTTCGCTTGTCTGATCTGATTTACAATTATTAGATGTATTTTATACATTTTTAATTCTCGCTTCCTGAACACAGTGCGGATTACAACACAACCAGGCAGAAGTACGGCTGTCCTGAAATCTCTGCAAAAAAGGAAAAAAACAATAGTGCACCCCCTGCCTTGGCTCGTAAGTGACTATATGCGATAGGGTCTATTTGTAAGACACTTTTGATGTAACTACCCGTTGTTGAATTGATGCAGATATTTCTTGCATTTGTAAGTGTTTTCTGCTTTTGCTGGTGTTACCTTAATGTGGAAGTGTTGTGGCCTCCATCGGCCACCGTACCTTTGTGTTTAAAATGTGTGTCGCATTAAAGTGCTGACAGAAGAATCAACACATCAGCATCATAAGAGTCGTATCTCAGCAGTTTTGCATGTGCAGTTCCTGTGTGTAACGAGTGTTTTATGTATGTGTAGGATGTAGGGGAAGGATAGTGGACTTGTCATTTCCCTGTTGGGCCCTCGGGAGCCAGGTGTCTCTTTTAATGGAGCCATGTGGAGACTCACGTAGGTTAATGAGCTACGCAGGCCCCACAGGACTGAAGCATTATAGATTTTATGAGATCCCTTCTCATCGTTTCATCCCTGCATTTGTGTCAGACCCACGGAGAGAAGAGCGCAACAAAGGAGAGCGTGGAGGAACGGAAGCAGAGGCGCGCGGGATAGCCAGCGAGGATCAAGGAGGACACGGCAAATAGGGCCAGAGCAGAAGTCTGCCAGCCTTTTATAACAATTAAGGTCTGGATGAGATTCATTCCAAATGTTCTGATGCCAGGCGAGGCCCAAATGTGGCTTAAGGAGAGCAGGCCTAATCAGAACCAGACTTTCTAAGACAACAAACCAAACCACACAGACAGGAAAGTCCACACTCTACATATTAAAGCTCACAAGGGAAGGGAAAAAAGCCTGGAAACATCAAACTGTAATGAGGAGCCGACTGAGTGAGTGTACACGTGATAGAACGGAGAAAAGAAAGGAAGGATCCAATGATGACGAAGGAGAGAGCGCTTTAAAATATAATCGACGTGCGAGCCCAAACCGCATCTGTCCTTCGTACGTGCATTCAGATTGGCTGCTGTAGAGTTGCATTCTATCTCTTTATTGCTTTCCTGTTTTTGTCTCTCTCTCTCTCTCTCAGATGTGGTTTAGTCTTTTGTTTGGCTGTCTGCGGCTGCGTCGCTGCATAAGCTATGAACTTAGAGCAACCCGCAGAGAATGCTGCGCCTCTGTGTCCGAACATGAACCTGCTCTGCTGAGACGCTGCACGTAGAGAAGTGCAAGTGTGAATGTGTGTTCACGTGAGAGGTGTTCAGGTGGCAGAACATTTCTGATCGGGAAGAGGACTTCGTTGAAGACCAGCCTGTAGGTCCCGTGACCAACTCTCTCGAACAAAGGTTTGAAAGTATTTTTGGGATCCCTGATAGATTCTGCATTGACCTTTGAACGTGTTTAGCCATAGCGGCCGGTCAGATCTCGAACAAACTATACATTTTTAGATTTCCTTATGACCATACGAGTAATTTGATATGCCTTTTGGCATAATTGGAGCACTTTTAAATTTTGACCCCCATTTGACCTTGATTGCCCCCTCTCCCCGGAATGCCCAGAAATTTCAGGAGGTGAGCCCAAGCTAAATTTACTCAGAATCTATCAGGGATCCAAAAAAATACTTTCAAACCTTTGTTCTAGAGCAGTGGTGCCCAACCCTGGTCCTCGGGGACCCCTATCCTGCATGTTTTCCATCTCTCCCTGCTCTGCCAAAAGCTGATTGGCTCCTTCAGGTGTCTGTTAGCTCTTGATTGGCTGAGCACACCTGAATCAGCTAATTAGCTTTTGGCAGAGCAGGGAGAGATGGAAAACATGCAGGATAGGGGTCCCAGAG
>OMMV01189689.1:0-12016 GCA_900302635.1 Chatrabus melanurus
TAGAGATCAGGGATGTAGAAGTGATACTGCTCACAGGCATGCAATAATGTATGCTAGAGACACAGCCATACATATTTTGTTTGGCTGGAACCCAGCATCCGGCTATAAGCAGTGCATCCGTCTGGCTGTGGTGTGATGGTGATGTCAGCTGCTCCATAAAACCACATGGATCCCTGCCGTGCGCGAAAAACCATGCCACTACTTAATTAAAATTCAATTAGCGGGTTAATTAATGCACATATTGAGCAACTGAATAGGTTAAAACCTGACCCACAGGAAAAGGAATGGTGGGGGAAAGTTTGGTTGGGATCGGTTGAGGAACGGCAGCGCCAACCTGTGACACACAGATCAGACAGACACCACTGGACTTTCCAATATATAGAAGATATATATATATACATTATTTACATGAAATATAAAAGGCAGGGGTGGTGGCCTAGCAGTTTGTGCAACCGCTTTCAGTGCAGAAGGTTCCCGGTGCAAACCCCACCCCTGCCCATTCTCCATGTAATGTGGAGTTGTGTCAGGAAGGGCATCTAGCGAAAGCCAAATCTACATGCAGATCCATGTGGGATCTGCTGTGGTGACCTCGAGTTTCAATTGGGAGAAGCCGAAAGTAGATTATTTTATTTACATAAAATATAGAATATAATAAGGTGCAGAATATATAGTTGTTGTACATAAATAAAATGAAACGTGCAGTGAAGTTTTAAATATATTGTGGGGGTATATATACATATGAATATATTTACTGTAGCGGCAGCGGCTACATCAAAGTTCTTTATTATACAGCCTGAAGAGATCGAAGCTATGGTAAAGCAGGAGGCTGAATTCCAAGGTGGAGGATCAGCAAGACATCATCCAAATGGATGAATTTGAACAAACAGACAATATCAAAGGATATGTTATCACTGGTTTTCTTGTGGCTGTTGGGCTGCTGACAGCAAAATACCTAATAAAGTGATTTTGACACAATGAAAGCAGTTGTTTCCAGTCAAAACACACCAACACAATTACAATTCAAAATAATTGTTGAATGTGCAGCATTAGGTTTTTGTCTTCCATAACAATTCTTATTTAACCATAATCAGAAGTTGTTCTTCCTGCATTCAAATTAGTTTGATTAAAGTTGCATTAAAATTCTATAAATACATCTTTAAACTCAAACCTTTTCAAATTAACATTGTGTTTCTGCATTTAACCTTAAAGACTGAGAAAAAAAACAAGCCTACATGTTTTAGCTCACTTTTTATGTAGAATTTGGAAAGTGGCATCTTTCATTTTGAAAATTTTAATGTGATTTTGCTTTTATAAGTTTACATACCCCTGGACTAAAATAAATTTTCCAAAGGACACATTTTAAGCAGTTAGAAACTCTCCCTTAAAATCAGTCACGTTATCTAAAAATAACAGATTTATTAAAGTTGACTGCATCTTTAAATGGTGTGGAAGATTCCAGAAAATTTCAGATATTTGTAAAATTATGTTAAAAAGCTGTTGAGGTTCATTTTGGATTACTGGCTTCCTTCTTGGTTGGTGGTCTTTGAGGTCATGGTGATTGGACGATGACACAGTTCTACCTGATGCCGCCAACTCCATCATCACTTCTGTAGTTGTGATCCTGAGGTTCTGTTGGACCTTTTGGACCGAGCTTCATTCATTCTTGGGTTTTAATTTGGGCCTTTTCCCAAATCTGTCCCTGGAGCGCACCTGCCCTGCAGGTTTTCTAACGCTCCCATTCCGCCCACAGCTCTTTAACTCAGTCAGGTGTGCTCAGCCAATCAAGAGCTGGGAAGCAACAGTTAAACAAGCATTCAGAGAATTCATAGTCGCATCCATAGCATCTCCCCAAACGTGTCGACAAATACTGCAATCACTGTAAAATTATTATTGAGTTGATCACAACAAATCATGATAAAAAGAAGTGAGTAAAATTCATAAACAGACTTGTACATATCATGATCACACAGACAAGACTTGCTGGTCTCTAGAATCCCTGGCAATGTCTTATGTTGACATCATTGTGATGTCACGCAAACATTAGAATATGACATTTTAGTTTCTGATTTATATGCATTCTAGATCATCCTAGCTCTTCCAGTTTGAGGGTTACTGGTTTTTGGATCACATACTGTGACAGTATTTAATGGCGCCATCATGATGTCCCAGCAATCTGTTTGCAGATTCATATGCTTTTAAAATTATTCTTCTAGTTCTCTTAGTTTTGACAGTATTGCAAAAAAATGAAAATTTTAGACTATTCAATGATGTTGAATTTTGACCTTCATATTAATGTCATGTCAAGACGTTGTCAGGAACAATTGACCCTATCGCATATCGGCAAAAATTGACCCAGAATGCATTGCATCATCAACATCCGGCAACTACGGTTTATTTCGACATGTGTCCACGAGAAAGCCGCGCAAGTTTATTGAATTTTGGAAGAGTGTGACCAAGAAGGCTCGGAGAGGAAGTGGCGGCAGGTAACTACAGAGGACGGCTCTGTTCGCGATCTCAATGGGACAGCTGTGGTGTGGACATGGGACTTTGAAACAATTACCACTGCTTCATATTAGCAATGCCCATGCTTGCCTGCTTATTGGCTGTGGTTGGATAAATGCAAGAATCAAGAAATATAAATGTGATGATGGCTATTGCATGTTTACTGAGCCTCATGCCGAACTCGTAGAACTTGGAAGTATCGAACCCTTCGAAGCATACGAAGCTGTGTGAAGCCCACAGCAGTATCGGACAGCAGCACGCTGTGTGCCACTTCAGGAGAAGTAAAATCAGCGGGATGCGATTGTGTTGCAGGGTATGTATTAACTATTTATTACTTAGTTTGTCAGAGCTGGTTTACACTTATTTGATGTATTTTTAAGGCACACTTTCTGAACACTGTGCGTGTTACAATGTAACCAGACGGATGTACCGCTAGCGGCAAATCTCTGCACGAAAAGGTAAAAACAATAGTGCGCCCCCTACATTGGTTCCGAAGTGACTATATGCAATAGGGTCTATTCACATGTGCAATATGAATGGAATAGGCCAAGCAGTTCCTGAAATAGTAAGACGCACAGACATACAAAAAGCAGTTGCAATCGTCTGTTGTGTTGTGGAGATCCTCCAGTTGCCTTGTCTTGATTCGGGACACATCTGACACAACAGCAAGTGTGCACATAAGGCTGTGCACAGATGCATGCTTGGCAGGACTCCTGTCCGTCAATCACTGTGAAAAAACATACTGTGCCGTGTTGCATGTGAAGCACATATGCACAGATCACATCACAAACAGTACACACAAGAGCCAACAACCGCCGTATAACATACACACACATCTGTACTGACACATTGTATATTTCTGTGTGCATAAACACACAATACACAACAACTTCCTGGCACATGCAAACTCACACGCCCTTTTATCCCAGAAATGTGGCGACCATTACGATAGGATGTGGATGCAAACTGTGATAAATAAAAGGAATCAGACTCTGAAATGTTTATGTGGCGTGTAAGAAAAAAAAGGAAGCAGAGCCTGGCGGTTTCCTACCTCTTTCTTCCAACAAAGAACAAAATGAATACACAAATACACACTCATCACCAACCTATACGAAGTGGACTTGCATCCACATTCACCTGCACCAGACCCAAACTGCACAGCTTAGTAAAGTCAGAATCTCAGTTGCCTTATTGGCAATATAACTGATAAATTGTAAATTTATAAATTAAAAATGTATCATTATATATATTATTATAAAGCGCTATGCGCTTCACACCATAGATCATCAAGAGAGGGGCCTGTATGTTTGTTGCATTCATTCACTGGTCATATTCATTTGGTTGGGATTCTCACATTCATGCACCTTTTTTTTCTCTTTTTTGAAATTTTATCAAGTTTGGGTTAATTCTCTTAAAATGTAAGCTTGAATTTAAACCAGTGATTCTAGTGACAGAATATACATTTCAATCCTGTCACTGTTGCATAAATTTCTGTTTTCTTTGAAGGGAATACCCCATACAGTAAACTATATTATTTTTATCGTTGCAAAACGCAGCCATGAACCCCTGGGTTTGTGTTTTCCTCTGTGCTCTTGAACTACCTGTCCACCTGTCACTGTGTGTTCAGCAAACCTCAGGACTCACCCACCGAGCGGGCGTGCCAGTGGGTGAGAAAATAAGAGAGAAGGCTTAGTGCGGTAAACAGAACGTCCTCTGGTACCTCCTCCAGCGGGCTGATTAAAGAGACCGGTCGGCCTAATGGCAGCTCTGCTCCTAGACCACAGGGAGGACACATTTCAGATAACTCAGCCCACAGAGGAGCAGCGAGCAACAAAACTAACCTGTCTTTAAGGCTGGTTTTTGGGCTCAGTATGCCCAAGATGTACTCGTAGCTCAGGATCAGGGGGCAGATTTCGTTTCAGATGAGTTGATTCTATATGTTCATTATTTTTAAATATGTGTATTGTTGTCATACAACCAAAACAAATGCACACTGCTATTTTATCTGTAGCACCATGCCAGCGCTTTTCTGCCAGAAATTTAAAAAAAATCCTATATGGATATGGGCCCTTATACTGTTACACTTCAATGTTTTCAGACTATGACAGACTAACTAGCTAACCAGTTGAGGTTACAACCGGTTCATGCAGGTATTAAAACAGTGAATAACTAGAAGCAGTGCATAAAGCCCCGCAGCTGGGATGTCCCAGGGTGGAAGAAACACAACCTTTTTTCACAGAAACAAATCAATCCTTTTTTTTTTGTTTACTTTGTCAGTATACAATAATTTTCATATGAGCTAAACATCAAGTGTCTATCATAATTAGTTCCTGAGATATCCAAAAAGAAGGTTTCCCTAGCAACCAAATCAACATTGCCTGGAAGACCTTCCAAAGGTCTTTTATATGAGCCAAACATCAACACTCTATCATAAGTAGCTACTGAGATATTCAAAAAAGAATGTTTCCCAAGCAACAATTGTTTACCTTAGCAACTATGTCAACATGGCATAAAAGCCCGTCCAAAGACATTTCATAAGAGCCAAACATCAAGTCTCTACCTTAAGTAGAAGCTGAGATATTGAAGAAAGAATGTTTCCCAAGCAACCATGGTCATCATAGCAACCAAATTGACATATCATGAAAGCCCTTCCAAAGACCTTTCATATGAACTTAACATTAAGTCTCTATCTTAAGTGGTTGCTGAGATATGACAGAAAGGTCACTTGGCGGGACATCATAACAGACAGACAGACAGACAGGCACGGGATCGGGCCCCCGGTGGAGCACCGCGAGGTGGTCTGTCCATTACATGGGACATCCCACAACATCTGTTGAAAAAAAAACTTCATAAAACACCTTTAATAGTTCAAATCAACTATGAAATATTTGATTCTAAGATTTTAACACTTCAGTTTTTGTTGTAAAGTAAAATAGAATTGTTCAAATAATGCTTGCTAAAATATTATAAGGAGTCCTGCAAGAACATCCAAACTTAACAAAGCAGCATTCGATCAGTGGACCTTTACTGTGCAACCAGTCAAATATACGCACACTATAGCGGCACTCAGAAAAGCGTATATCTCTGCAAAGGTGCAACAGGGCCTTCAAGTATATTAACACTAATACATATTTAAAACTTTCAATCATATGTATGATTAAATATAATTATGGGCTATGAACTGTTTCATGAGAATTTGCCATGAATTTAAAAAAAAAATAGAAAGGGAAAAAAAAACGCCCTACTGGGCAGTGGTGATGGAAAAAAGAAATGCTTTGGATCCACGGCAAAATTTAATAGACCTCTCCATAGAGTTTTGTGACAGTGGTGTTCCCTACTTGATGGAGGTTAAAAATAAGAAAATAAGACAAAAGCAGCCGTGACCTACAGTATCAGTAAAATTACAGTAAATAGTTTACTCTTCAGTGTCAAACGCTGCATTATCCTCTCACTTTAGTCTCTGTGGAATGCCACAGTGCAAGAGAGGACTTCTAAAAAACATAAATCAGGCGCACCCCCACACTCCACCCCCTCACTCCCTGTTTGCCAAGATTCTAGAAAAAGCATCAGAAACCAAAGGAGCCGCACACTCCATGGAATTCACTGAGGACAGGATGTTGGCTTCACGGTCACGCAATGCTGCACTGTTTGCAACTCACACGCTGTATTCCCATTACACATGATATCATCACGTATCGAGTTCTGAATGCTGCAGGACGGATCACTACCTCGTTACTGTAATCTGCACGATAAATGAAGATAATATTGTATACTTTGCACAGCGAGGCAGACATATCAGCCCGAGGACACTAATTATAAATTCAAATTTAAAAAGAGCCAAATATCAAATGGTATGATATTCAGCAACAATGCACAACAAATATGTGTTGTTCTCCAAACCAAATACAGTACTGTGCAAATGTTTTAGGCACTTTTTTTTTTTAACAAACAAATGCATAATAAAATAAATAAAATACGAGACTATTACATTTCCATTTTCTTTTTCATTGAAGTAAACAATCAATTACTAATTTGCAAACCTCATTTTAAAAAGAAGCAAAAACAGACAAAAAAATGATTTCCTTGTGGCTGTACTGCCTGGTACTTGACAACACAAAGACAGTTGCTGATGATCAATCAATAATACTTTTTTTTTTTTTTTAAAACCTGATTTAACACAGCCTGATTTGCTTATAAATTTGAAGAGACGCCCTCAAACAAATTGTCATTTTATCACCTAAAAGAAATTATTTTTAAAGGTGAGAAATCGTTAAACATTTTACATATTTTATTCATAAATATGAACTATTTAACAGCTTCTCTTTATTTAAAAAAAATTTGACATATTTAATATGCCTAAAACTTTTGCACAGTACTGTATATGTCATATTACTTAACAGCCACTTACAGTGACCAGCCTTCCAGTTTTTCCAGGGACATTCCTGCATTTTAGGTCAGTTTTTAATTTTCTAACTAATGTTTAAAAAAAAAATAAATCCTGATTTGTTTCATATTTCAGGCATTCACAGGTCAGGTTAGGTCAGGTCTAGGAGCGTGCACTGGTGCCACGCGTCACCACATCAACCACAGTATGGAACTGCCATGGGACCTGGTTGGAAACAATCCAGGCAGACAACCACTCCACCCAGTCCCACCTCCCAAAAGTAGCCATCTGTCTGCTGCAGCCAGGTGAGCGCGTTTCCCTGACCTTTCCCATTTGCTGGGGTCCTCAACACTGAGGCACTTGTTCGCTTTATCATGCACAAAGACACACACCACATGAAATTGTTTAAAACAATGTCATCCCAGTGGTACCCAAAGATCCTCTGAAGAGACCTGGTACCAGAAACATCCAGCTCTCACCTCACGTTACTGGTCAGGGCCCAAGTCTCACATTCATATAGTAACGCTGGAAGCACCAGGACCAAAAAGACTTGGACTTTCATTATCGCAATGGTATCAGCAACAACAAGCACCTCGGACCAGCGAAGTCATGACTCCATAAGCACTTCCTAAGGCTGGTATGTCATTGAGAGACGACTGTGACAATTGAATTGTTAGATGACTGCTAGACGAATTTGGTCAAGTTTTTGGCGAATTTGGGGTGACATATTTGCCACTTTTTGATGACCATTTAATGAATTAGATGACTGCTGGGCGTCTTGTTGAAGAATATTTGATGAATATTCATTAAGCGGCCGTATGTCCGTCATCCTCAATTCGGTAATTACTCGCTAATGACCGGCGGCCGCATTTCGACCATGATCCGACCTTGTAGCAAATGAAGTGAACCGGGTGACTGAAACAGACCGGGGGTGGGGCGACGTGATAGCGGTCTATTGGCTACTCCTTAACAATAAAAAAAGACTAGTTAGCAAATAGTTAGAGACAACTTCGCAAAAATAAGCAGTTGTTCATTCGCCACCAGGGTTTTGAACATGTTCAAAATCAGCAGGTGAATGAAATCGAGGCGAGCAAGTAATTAGTGAATGGGGATACTGATTCTGGCTGCTTAGAAAATAATTTCAGAATACATTGAGACCAAGAGCCGAATTAGACGAATGGCCATTCGTCTCACTCGCCAATCGGTCGCAAGCCCAGTGTGATAACAGCTTAAGCATCTCTCAGTCTCAATGGCCAAAGTCCCACAGACATGAAGGTCACGGCCGAGATAAGTGAATCTTGACACTTTCACCATAAACACATGCACTTCTGATGGCTGAGTCCAAGAGGTCAGTGAAAACATGAATCTTCGTCTTGATCCAGGACAATCAAACCCAGACAGACTCCTCACTCATACAGCTTCTCAAATGCCACAATCAAGTCATCCATTGATTCCACGAAGATCAAAACATCATCTGCAAAGTCGATGTCAGTAAGGTGTTCCTCACTGCTAAAGGCCCCTATGCTTCTGGACTCCACAAACTCATGCAACACTCAGTCCATGCAAGTATTGAACACAGTAGGAGCCAAAACACACACACACACACTTTCCTGAGGAACACCAGAATTCACTGGGAAAAAGTCACAGATTCTGCCCACACACCACACAGTACTCATTGTACCTGCTATCATCAGCCACGTATCATGTCCAAAAACGTCTTGGGGATCCCACAAATTCTGTCTCACAGAGCAGCCCGGTCAACCGAATCGCATGCAATCAACATAGGATGCGAATAAGCACTGCCAATACTAACACTTGCATTCAATGAGTGCACACAGAGCTAAGATACACTCAATGTTTGACCAATCTTATCTGAAGCGTCACCAGTTATACAGCATCATGGCAGATGGGAACAGAGAAGGATTTTATTTTTTTAAAGATGTGAAATTTCAGCTACAGTTTGAAAAAAGGCACATGGTCAATTCTAGCCGAGATTTAATCTGTTTTCTTGCAACAAAGAGTGCAGCAGAAAACTGTATGAATTGTTCTAATGGTGATGCAAGCATGAAATTTGGCACAAATATTCCATATAGGTCACTCTTCAAATCTACCCAACTGGCTATTTGAAAATGCAAGATGGCGGTCATATTTTCCAAGATGGCGTCTGGATGGAAAAAAATAAGTCCAAAGACTGGGGAAACAGTCCATAAAGTCTGGTTTACCAGCCGAGAGTCAGCAGCAGCAGCATGGAGTGTCAAGGAGAGGACGACGAACACCGGAATGCAGAACAACACAGTGAACAGGAACAGAGATAAACAAGAAACAGTGACGAACTTAAATCCTGGGATGAGACGAGGAGACGAGCGACAGGTGCAGGGATTGTGCCGTGAAATCAGCTGTGTGCAGTGACAGACACGCCGACAAAACACGCAGACAAAGTGACAGACAGCGTGAAGACAGGACTACCACAGGACCTGAGTGAGTATAAAAACTACTCAACACAGAGTCAGTGAAAAATAACTAAAGTAGAACTCAAGAAAGGCTAAGGAACAGCATAAAGGAACTGCGGCTAATAAACTAAAGCGGAACTCAAAAATGGCTAAAGTATGAAACAAAAGTAAAGTGTCCAAAAACCACTGAAAACTACAACATTTAATAATGAGGACGCAGGACCTGGGGTGGAACACAACACATCCACAAACTCCCTCTTGGCCTTCCTCTTCTCCTCCTGCCTGGTTGTTCCATCCTCAGCATCCGTGTCCCGATATACCCTGCGTCTCTCCTCTGCATATGTCCAAACCTTCTCAATCTCGCCTCTCTCACTTAGTCTCTAAATCATCCTACCTGATTGTTGCTCTGATAGGCTCATTCCTAATCCTGTTCATGCTCGTCACTCCCAAGAACAATTGGAGCATCTTCAGCTCTGCCACTTCCAGCTCCACCTCCTGTCTTTTTTGTTAGCGCCACCGCCTCTAAGCCGTACAGCATAGCTGGTCTCACTACCATCTCGTAAACTTTCCCTTTCACTCTCACAGGTATCTTGAGATTTGTATCTATCGCAAATCATTCCTGCTGCTCTTCTCCACCCACTCCACCCTGCCTGCACTCTCCTCTTCACCTCTCTGCCACACTCTCCATTACTTTGTTAAGGCTAACTACAAATATTAAACTCATCCAACTTCATCACCTCTATTCCTTGTAACCTCACTGTGCTCCTTCTCATTCATACACATGTACTCCATCTTGCTCCGACTGACTTTAATTCCTCTTCTCTTCAGTGCATACCTCTGCTTCTCCAGGCTGGCCTCAATCTGCTCTCTACTCTCACTGCAGATCACAGTGTCATCTGCAAATATCATAGTCCATGGAGACTCCTGTCTGATCTCGTCTGTCAACCTGTCCATCACCATTGCAAACAAAAAAGGATTCAGAGCCCTAATCCTTGATACAGTCCCGCCACCCCCTGCTCGCTGTCATAAGCTTTTCTATACTTCTCCATCAGCACTCTCAGAGCAAACATAGCATCTGTACTGTTCTTTCTCGGCATGAAACCATACTGCTGCTCGCAGATCTTCACCTCTTTTCTAAGCCGAGCTTCCACTACTCTTTCACACAACTTCATACTGTGGCTGATCAACTTTACGCCTCTGTAGTTACTGCAGCTCTGCACATCACCCTTACTCTTAAAAATCAGAACCAGTACACTTCTCCACTCCTCAGACATCTTCTCACTTTTCAAGATTTTATTTTTTTTAAATCTGGTTACAATGCCATCTCTCCTAAACGTTTCCATGCCTTCACTGGTAAGTCATCTGGACCAGCTGCCTTTCCACTTGTCATCATCTTCATAGCTGTCCTCACTTCATCCTTCCTAATCCATTGCACTTCCTGATTTACTTTCCCACATCAACCAACCTTCTTTCCCACTTATTTTCTTCATTCATCAACTCCTCAAAGTACTCCCTCCATCTTCTCAACACACACTCCTCACTTGTCAGGATATTTCCATCCACATTGTTTGTCACTCTAACCTGCAGCACATCCTTTCCAGCAAGATCCCTCTGTCTGGCCAATCGATTACAAAGCCTTTTCTCCTTCGTTAGTATTCAACTTCATGTACAGCTCCACTGTCACCTCTCTCTTTACCTTATGCTCCTTTCTACTTTGTTCATCTTTCTGATTGTCCCAATTCTGTTTCACCAACCTCTTCCTCCTTATACTTTCCTGCACTTTGTCATTTCACCGCCGACTCTCCTTGTGTTCCTTACTATGCCCAGATGTCACAACTAGTACCTTCCTAACTGTCACCCGCACCACTTCTGCAGTGCAATGGAAAGAGTTTTTTTTAATCAGTAAAGAAAATTTAGGATAATTCTGATTGCAGGAGATTTCACAGGATAATGTTGCGTGAGTACTTGAGTATGTTGAGGATTTAATGTTTTTATTTTAAAGACACTATAAAGACAGAGTTTCTGTTGAAGAAACTGTCGATTATTGTTCAAGCACATATCCTATACAGGCCCAGAGACTTGTAAGTGCCGGTACTTATCCCCGGATTCCGCACCGTGAAACAGATGAGAGTCTATGACTTTCCCTAGATGAGACGCCAGTCCAACGCATGTTACTTCCCCAGTCAAGGCTGGTTCCCATTACAGCTGGGTGGACTGAGACAATGCAGATTAAGTGTCTTGTCCAAGGACCATATCAGGTAGTGTAAGTGGGAAGCACATATCATTTTGCTATGATAAATGAGCTTTTCCTCCTTTAATTTCTTATTTATTAATATTTAATTTATTTATTTATATTCTCCATTATAGTGATACATAAACCACAAATGCTGACATCAGCAGGGATTATATAACTATTAGAAATATACTATAAGTGCTGACATCAAGTCAAGTGCTGAGCTATTGGAGATAGCTCAAATCCATGGACAGCTGACTGAATCAGCACTCTCCCAGCTACATTTTGGTAGTGGTTGGACATTTCTATCTCTATTAGATACCTTACAACAGCGTATTACATACCAGCACCTGAAATTTTTACATTTTGATCCACTGGATCCAGAAGACTTTCCAGACCTGGATAGAACTTTACCTGCTTATAGCTATTACCATTCTAAATAAGCAT
>OMMV01189692.1:0-12229 GCA_900302635.1 Chatrabus melanurus
CGTGGCATAGATTCAACAAGGTGTTGGAAACATTCCTCAGAGATGTTGGTCCATATTGACATGACAGGCGTTGCACAGTTGTCACACTGTTACACCGCCAGCAGACTGAATTGTTCATACAAGGCAGGATGGATCCATGCTTTCATGTTGTTTACGCCAAATTCTGACCCTACCATCTGAATGTCGCAGCTGAAATTGAGACTCATCAGACCAGGCAACGTTTTTCCAATCTGTTATTGTCCAATTTTGGTGAGCCTGTGCGAATTGTAGCCTCAGTTTCCTATTCTTAACTGACAGGAGTGACACCCGGTGTGGTCTTCTGCTGCTGTAGCCCATCTGCTTCAAGGGTCGACATGTTGTGTGAGGGCTTCCTTTCGATGGCAGCCTTCCGTGCCAATTTCCGACCTCCTCACAAATCTGTTGTTTTTCCGCTCTTTGTTCTTCTCTACAATGCATTTGCATATTGTATATAATTCCATTGTTAAGTTAAATAATTGAAATGAGAATTAACTGCTATTTAAATTTATTTCTCCATTGTACAGAATATTGGCATGTTAAGCACTCAAAGAACGCAACCATGCTGCTCTGTACACAACTGATCCCATCAGATCTCAGAGGTGAAGCAGAGTAGGTCCTGATTAGTACTTGGCTGGGGGACCACTTAGGAACATCAGGAGCTCGCTGCACAAGTTAGGAACATCAGGAGCCGCACACGTTAGGAACATCAGGAGCTGCACAAGTTAGGAACATCAGGAGCCGCACACGTTAGGAACATCAGGAGCTGCACAAGTTAGGAACATCAGGAGCCGCACACGTTAGGAACATCAGGAGCCGCACACGTTAGGAACATCAGGAGCCGCACACGTTAGGAACATCAGGAGCCGCACACGTTAGGAACATCAGGAGCTGCAAACGTTTCTCCATGTAGAACTCGAGTTGCATCAAGGCGCAGTCACACCTAGACGTTTGGGCCAACGTAGAGAAATGTATTTGCAAACGTCTGTGTCTGCTAGCCTTCGCTAGCCTCTGCTGGGCTCCGCCATCCTCCGCTGATGAACGTCAACCGCGTCCAAAAATTTTCAATATGTTTGCAATTTCTTGCCATTTGCAGACGTACCTCTGGCTACGTTGCAGACCGTTAGAGAAAGTCGCCCTGCCTGCTCAGTGTGTGGAACCCCTCTCCTGCACATTGCCATGCTGGCAAAAGCCCCATTTAGTCTAATGGAGCGCTGGCTAACGGCCGCCTCCGCTGGCCAACGCCCGCCTCATGTTGTGGAATGCCGTGCCGCGTTTAAGATTTGGTACCAAACTCCGGTAATGTGATTTTTGCTGACATTTGGCCAGTTTTTTAGACCTTTCCCTGCGTTCACCACACCCTGGGATAAAAATTATAGTGTGACTGCACCTTCAGGAAAGAAATCCGGTGTAAAACTTGTGCCAAATCCCAATGCGGGTCTGCTACAGAACCAGAAATGGTGCTTTAAAGAACAATTTTATGATGGTTCTTTGAGGCACCTTTATGCGTTCCTTCAAGAACAGTTTCAGGAAATGGTTCTTCAAAGAACTTTGTTCTGAAAGGTTCCTTGTGGAACCAAAAATGGTTGTTCTATGGTATTACGCTGAAGAACACTTGTTGGTTCCAGTTGGCACCTTTATTTTTCTGTGTGTCTGCAACCATTTTTATTTTCTCACAACTTCCCTGTGACAGCCACTATTTTCCGTCACAGCTGTGTATGATTCTATGTCTTGAATGTGAGGAGATTCAGTTCCTGAAATTCTGACTTCTGCTTTCTGACACATATGGATGTATTTGGCAAGGATACACAGAAAAGGATGTTGATGAGTACACCACACTCTCTTGACTGTTGAATGATTTCAAGTGTTTTGCTGCCTCCTTGTTTACTACAGTGATGGATCAGGTCACGCCAACCACAGAGGATTATTGGGGGGTGAGTGTTTTTTTTTAAATATTTGTTAAGTAATCATGTACATGCATGTCCTTGGGCCCACCTGTGCACATTCTCCTTTTACATCAGGAGTTGCATCAGGAAGGGCATCTGACAAAAATTGTGCGAAATCAACATGTGGATCCATACTGGATCTGCTGTGGTGACCCCATGCAAAAAACAGGAGAAGCCAAAAGAAACTGCTATGTGCATGTATGTATGTCAATGAGCAAAAACAGACAGGGTGAAAATTACTTATACTCAACAAAAATATAAATGCAACACTTTTTGTTTTCATTCACATTTGTTGAAGTAAAAGATACAAGATTTCTTCTACGTACACAAAAGTCTTATTTTTCTTGAATTTTGTTCACAAATTTATTAAAGTCCACTTTAGTGAGCATTTTACCCATGCCAAGATAATCCATCCTCCTGGCAGGTGTGGTATATCAAGATGCTGATTAAACAGCATGATTATTGCACAGATGTGCCTTGGACTGGTCACAATAAAAGGCGACTCTAAAATGTGCACTTGATCTTGCCATGCCAGGACTGCCACATCTGTCTTCTTCACCTAAAAAAGCTCTGTCCAAGGCACATCTGTGCAATAAATAATCATGGCTGTTTAATCAGCATCTTGATATGCCACACCTGCCAGATGAATGGATTAGCTTGGCAAATATGAAGAGCGCACTAATACTGATTTTAACTAATTTGTGAACAAAATTTGAGGGAAATAAACCTTTTGTGTGCAAAGCAGAAGTCTTAGATCTTTTACTTAAAAAATGGGAGCAAAAACAAAAGTGTTGCATTTATATGTTTGTTGATTATATATAAGTAAGTAATGTTCTACAGTCCTCCATCATGATAGTTACTTAACTGAAATTGCAAAGTCCATAACTAATTTAAAATACCAATCCATGTTTTGTTCAACATGTTGAGGATCTCATGATTCAACTGTGTTGGATTTTATTCACAAGCAAATTATGTGGTAGTGCACGTGCAGACCCTCTGCTGACTGTAGCCTTTAAATATGAAACTCATAATTTGATATGGATGCACATTCCTGAACTGTCCAGCAGGTGCCAGTGTTCACCGGGTGGCAGCACAGCATGTGATGTGTTCCTTTTCATGTGGACTCTGGAACAATGTTCGAAACACGGGTGTTTCAAAAGTTTTGCAATGTTCCTGATCAGTGTTTTCAAGTACGCCATCACTAATTTGCAGTACAAAAAGTTTTGGTGTTACCAGCCAACTAATGAACTAATCAGTTCATCCTCATTGGGGTTTTTTTAATTTGGTGAGTTGCAAGATGATAACATTTACTATTTTTGAGTTATTGTCTTCTCAAACTGGCTGGGATTTATTAACCCACTCACTCACTCATCTATGTTGTTGCTCACCAAACACTATGCTGTTACCAGTGCAGGAAATACAGCTCAAAATAACCAAATGTCCCATTGGGAGTTGCATTATCCACATCATACTGTAAACCACCATCTGGTCCATTGACTTTTGCATCAGCAGACAGATGTGCATAGTGCCACTTGTCCAGAGAAACAGAAATACAACATAAAATTGTAAGGCAAGATCAAAGAGAAGACAGGCTTCCTGAAGCCTCGGGTCAGAGTCAGTACCCTCTGTGGTCAGAAGTCTTCCATTAGACAAATCTGGGCCTTGTTTCCCAAAAATCATCTTACGGTTAAGATGATCTTAGTCCACAAACTTCCAATGAGGCCAAGATCATTTAAGCTTAAAATGTTTTGGGATAAACAAGGAACTGATCACGAAGGGCCCTATCTTCCACCTAGCATAAAGCACCAAACAGCACAGCATGTGTCATTGCTACAACCCCAAACAGTAAAAGTTGGGTCGGTATGGAAAATTCAAATTTAAAAAGACAAAAACAAAAAACACAATGATTCTTACATTTACTTTGACTTCTATTTCATTGCAGAGAGTATGAACCCAAGATATTTCATGTGTTAATATACATCCATTCCTGCATTTCCGGCCTGCAACACATTCCCAAAAAAAGTTGTTACAGGGGCAATTTAAGGCTAGTAATGAGATAAATAAATAAATAATGATGTTTTTTCAAACAGGTGATTGTAAGCATGATTTGGTACAGAAGCAGTATCCATGAAAGGCTGAGTCTTTGAGGAGCAAAGATAGGCAGAGGATCTCCAGTTTGCCAACAAATGCGTGAGAAAATTATTGAAATGTTTAAAAACAATGAAACAATGTTCCTCAAAGAAGGACTGGAAGGGATTTGCATATTTCTCCCTCTACAGTGCATAATATCATTAAACAATTCATTAACATAAACAATTGGTCTGCTTGAGGTTTCTTCCGAAAACATCAGGGAGTTTTTCCTCACCACTGTTGCCAATGTGCTTGCTCAGGGGGTGGGTAAGGTTATTGACCTTACCTTACTCTTGTGAAGCACCTTGTAGCGTCTATGTTGTGATTTGGCACTATATAAATAAATTGAATTGAATTGAAGGAATTTGGAGGAATTTCAGTGCATAAAAGGCAAGGGCGCAAGCCTAAGATGAACACTCGCACTCTCCGAGCCCTCAGACGGCACTGCATCAAGAACCGTCATTCATCAATAGCTGATATAACCACATGGGCAAGGGATTTCTTTGGGAAACCCTTATCAAGCACTGCAATATGGAGTTACATTCACCAAATGCCACTTAAAACTTTATTGTGCAAAAAAGAAGCCTGATGTTAACCCTGTCCAGAAGTGTCATTGACTTCTGTGGGCTCGGGGGCATCTGGGTTGGACCATCACACAGTGGAAATGTGTATTGTGGTCAGACGAACTGGTATTCCAGATAATTTTCTGGATGAAATGGACGCTGTGTGCTTCGGACCAAAGGTGAAAAGGATCATCCAGACTGTTATCAGCAACAAGTCCAAAAGCCAGGGTCTGTCATACTTACTTATCATCTTACTTGTCCTCTTCGGCTCTATCCATAGGAACGTCCAAGGTCCTTTAATCAGCTGCTCGACATAAGAATGTTACTTTATTGGTCATGGTATGGATTTGTGTCAGTGCCCTTGGCAAAGGTAATTTACACTTCTGTGATGGCAATATTAACACATAAAAGTACATTGAGATTTTAGAGTAAATATGTTGCCCTCAATCTTTTCCATGGACATCCATGCATTTTTCACAAAGCAGTGCAAAACCACATTCTCCACACATTACAAGGGCATGGCTGCGAAAGAAGACGGTACGGGTACTGGACTGGCCTGCTTGCAGTACTGACCTGTCGTCAACAGAGAATGTGTGGAGAATTTTAAAACGAAAAATGCAACGATGATGACCCCGTACTGTTGCACATCTTAAGACGTGTTTGCAGGAAGAATGAGACAAAATAACATCTGAAACGTTACATCGCTTGGTATCCTCAATGCCAAAATCATCTTTTAAGTGTTGTGAGAAAGAATGGCAACATTAAAAATGGTAAATGCTTTAGCTTCCCAACTTTTTTTGGAATGTGCTGCAGGCCTTAAATGCAGGAATGGATGTATAGTAACAAATGAAATGAAGTTGACTACACAAAACACGAAACATTTTAGGTTCATACTGTCTGCAATGAAATAGAAGTCAAAGTAAATGTAAGAATCACTGCATTTTTTTTTTGTTGGTTTGTTTTTTTGTTGTTTTTTGAAATTTGCATTTTCCATACTATCCCAACTTTTTTGGATTTGGAGTTGTAGCTTCCAGCTGACACAGTTGTTATTTTCACACCCACTGACCACGTCCTTTTAGTCACAAGTGTATTTGTGCTCTTCTCTGCACCCATGGGTGTGTTGGTGTTAAAATGAGGTGTGATCAGACACAAAGCTGGTGCGTTGCTGTCGTGAGGCAGCAGAAAGCGATGGCAACATAGACCACCACAAACCTGGTTTAAAGTCGAGCAGAGTTTTTCTATTTGTACGGTGTAATATTTAGATACACCTTACATAGAGAGGTCCACGACGTGCGCACAATCTGCTCGTACACACACGGAGTAGTATTAGTGCTCATATTCCTCCTAACTAAAACGAAACAGAACTGAAAACAAAAATTATAAAAGCAAAAATAATGGAAAAATACAAAACTGTAATAACTCTGAGTTGTACCATATTTTTACGCTGGTGTTCTTTATAGCGGGGGGTGGGGGGCATGGTGTCTGTGGGATATGGAGGAGATCGGCCGGACAAAGATGGATAGAGTGGTATAATTCATATTATGCCCCCAAAATAAGATTACTATAATATGACCCCTTTAATTAAAGAACAAGTAAGATTAATTGATTAAATATATGCCTTTTCCACCCTGCGCCTTACTTTGCACTCAGATTATGCATGGTGTAAATAAAGTAGAGCTGGACATGCTCTAAATGCATTTGTGCTGTGCGCTTTAGACCATGCACTATAAACTGTAGGGCCTAACGAACTGGAGACGGAGATGAGCTAAAAAAAAAAAAGAGGGATTGCTGGATTTGTGGAAGAATAACTTGAGTAAAAAGAAAAAAGAAAGCATTAATACATTTAGTTTGAAAGAGCAATCTATGCTTAACTACAATCTAAACTAAAGGGGCATTGAGTAGAGTGCATACCTCTCTCAGGGGCAACAGGCACTTTGGGTCATGCTAATGCCAGCCCTTGCACCTGCAAACCTTTCAACTACCCCGAGCCACATGACTTTAACTCATTTTTACTGGATCTGCACCGTTATCCTGTTAAAAATGTATGCAAAGCTTAGCAGTTGTAAAAGGGCAATGGGAAAAGTGGATAAGGTGAAAACTACTGAGCAAAGTACCGTATTGTTCTGAGTATAGGACTGGGGGGGGGTTTGACTTGGAAAAACATCTGAAAAAATGGGATGTCTTACATTCAGGGTCTATACTTTTACATATCATATCCATCTGCAAAAGTAGGTGGCACCAAATACCCATGAAACGAGTGTGCCTCCCAGGCCTAAAGTGACCCGCCCCTCTAACTAGTTTACAGTGCTGCATGATGGAGAGACACAGTGATTGTCCTGAAAAGAGCAAGGCTCAAAAGTCAGGTAAGGTAACCAGCAACTAAGCAGAAGTTATGATGCCAACGTTAAGCTCATGGTGATAAATGCAGCAGAGTCTTCAAACAACTCTCAAGCAGCCAAGAAACACAGTGCGAGAGTGTCATGTTACAAGATGGCGAGCCCCAAAAGAAAAGCTTACCGTGTTCCTAAAAGCAGTGGTGTATCAGCACGTGGTTAAAGAAAAAGAAATGAGGGGCTGCCCATAAAATGTACTTTTATTTGCATTATTTTCAAATAAGAGAATTTTCTTTGTAAAAGATTTGGTCTTCAGAATGTCTTTTTCGAAAACTATGTCTTGAAAAAGGGCGACGAATTATAATCAGAGTCATCGTATATACAGAACAATATGGTACTATTGGGTAATTTATATGTTTGAAGTGTTTGACAGAACTTTTCTCTCTTGCTTCCAGTTCGATGGGGATTATGACAATTATAGTGCTTCCCCCGACAACAGTTGGAGTCATGCTGCCCCGTGCAAAGTGGAGGACAGCTATGGTTTTGCACAGAGCTACTACCCTGTGGTCTACAGCTTGGTGTTCATCCTGGCTGTTGTGGGCAACGTGCTCGTGCTGTGCGTGATCCAACGCTACCGTAACTCTCAGAGCGGTGGAGCCTGTGCTTTCTCTCTGACTGACACCTTCCTCCTGCACTTGGCCATTTCTGACCTCCTGCTGGCCTTCACCTTGCCCCTGTTTGCAGTGCAGTGGGCCCGTGAGTGGGTCTTTGGCTTGCCTGTTTGTAAGATCTCTGGCGCCCTCTTTTCCCTGAACCGCTACAGTGGCATTCTTTTCCTGGCCTGCATCAGCTTTGACCGATACCTCGCTATTGTTCACGCAGTCAGCTCTGGCTGGAAGCGCAGCACGTGCCATGCCCAGATTGTGTGCGCTGTCATCTGGGTGTTGTGCCTTGGCCTGTGCGCTGTGGACATCATTTACAAGCAGGTCGAGCCGGCGAGCACTTTGAGCCAGCAGAAGCCGCTACTGTGCCAGATGTGGTTCACCCAGAATTCAATGCAGTGGCAGGTGGGGCTGCAGCTGATCAGTGTGGTCCAGGGTTTTGTGCTCCCCCTGCTGATCATGCTCTACTGCTACATCAGGATCTTCAAGTCTCTGTGCAACGCCACGCGCCGTCAAAAGCGCAAGTCACTTCGCCTCATCATCTCCTTGGTGTCTGTGTTTGTCATCTGCTGGGCACCTTACAGCTGCTTCCAGCTGGCGGATAGCCTGCACAGGCTGGGCGTGGTGAGCGGCGGTTGCAAGTTCGGCCATGTCGTGGACATTGGGACTGTGATTACTGAAGGCATAGGGCTGTCGCACTGTGCGCTCAACCCGCTGCTCTATGGCTTTGTGGGCGTGAAGTTCCGGAGGGAGCTGGCTAGAATGTGTAAGGGTCTGCTGGGACAACAGCTGGGCTTGGAAGGATGGAGGCAGAGGAGGCTGAGAAAAACGACAGGATCGTTCAGCTCTGCAGAGAGTGAAAACACCTCCTACTCTGTGATGGTGTGAGGAACAAAGAGAGAGATAAATGGGCTGTGGTGGTAATAAATACACATTCACTTTTTTTTTTCAACTGTAGTCATATTACTACATCAAGTTACCAATCAAGCCTCTGAGAGCTCAACTGACCTTTGACAATTGTGTCGTAAGTGAGAAATCATTTAAAACTACATAATGTAGCTATTAACGTGTTCTTGCATTATATGATTGCTTAAAACATATATTTCTGGTGATATTATTAAAATTATATGGGGACTATTTACCCACTGGTGGTACTTTTACTGTAAACTTCCAATGAAGATTCAACTTTTCACTTTTGTTGTTTATTGTTCGATAAAGTTTGGCTGGGGAAGCTGGATGTTAGCTGGTTTGGCTCACAGCAAACAGGCGTCACTTCCAAATTGGCTAGCTCACCAGAGAGGCTTGCAATGTAATTTATGTTGTCCCTGTGTTAATTATTTTGCTAGTTTTTTTTTTTTAACCCTATTGTTTGTTATATGGCACCTAAACAAATCCTTGTAATTTGATTGGTGGATTGTACTTCCCCTAACAAAATGATTTGCCCCATTGCATGACTGACGTAACGTACCGTGCATTCTGGTTCCATTTACCGTGCATTTTTGTTCCATACGTTTTGCCCCATTGCACGCCTCTACCACCAAGTCGTAAAAATGCACCCATGATACGAGGAAGCTAAATCCAGTACGCCATAAGCCGATTAGAAGCTTACGCAGTCTTCGCGGGGACATCTTTAGCGGTCGTAGAAGCGGCGTCAGATGAAGAATTGTACAAGTTCCTGTTGCGATTTTCCACTTCACTCCTCAGCAGCTCTCGCTGAGCTCAGCGGCGTGTCGGCGGCTCGCCTGCGGGGCCGAGTCAACTGCCGTGCGGACACAGAGCCGTCTTTGCCCCGCGGCTTCCTGTTCTGAGAAGAAACACGTCTAATTTGAGGTAAAATATCAAATGACGCAGATCTATTTAGGTGTCATATAAAACAAACAATGTGTGTAATAATGTAATATGTTTTTAATTCTTGCAATGGAAAGAATATTTTCATTCAGTGAAAGAAAATATTCTTACCATTGCATTCATTATTTGTATACTATACTGCATATTCATTGTTATCAGTAAAGTAAAAAAAAAGAAGATAAAACATGAGATCCACGTGTGACATCACAGATGTATAAACAGACTGGTACAGGGTTACTATAAACCGGTATATTAGAGAAAATACACTGGCCATATTTCTGCAGATGTTGTTTTATCACTAACATGCCGATGATTACAAAGTAGGTTGTTAGCATTAATTTGCTGCTATTTTGAGCGTGCTGTGGATTTTGTAATGGCTAAGTCAGCTGCTCCATTCACATCTCATTTACTCCATCATAAAGTTATTACTCCAAAAATAATTTCTCGCAAATGATCGAAGGTCAGTTGATAACTCAGAGGCTTGATTGCTAACAATGTTTTAAACTGACTACGGTTGTTAAAAAAGTGAACGTGTCCTTTAATTAAAGGTGACATTTTACACCAACTATCTCCAAAACACCCCATAGCTATTCCCATGATGCATTTTAAAATAATAAATAAATAAATAAATAACTCTAGTTCTCAAAGAGCTTCTGTTTACATCTTTCTCCCAGAGACCGTTTTGCGAAATAAGGAGTCTGGATGAGGACCTCTGTGACATATGTCACAGAAATCTAAAGCGAGCTGCTTCGAGCTTAACGTTTGATTATACAAATCTGTTGTACTTTGGGGCTGTTTAACATGAATTCTCAACCAGATGTCATTGTTTAAGGTAGCTAAAACTAAAAACATTCAAAAATGCACAACATGACCCCTTTAAGACCTTAAAATGGTTTCAAATGGACTTTTAGCCAGTGGTGCCTTGTAATCATTTTTGTTGGTTTAATCCTTTGGTTTATTGTTTCTGCTTGTGCCACGCCAAGAAAAATGTAAAAAAAAAAAAAAAAAAAATTAAGTTGTACAAAGTGAGCTAAGAGTGAGTACTTTTGTGTCTGTAGTTCTCATATTGTGAAATATCGGTATTTCTTCAGAAAAGCTTGTTCAGCAGTTAGGAACTGTGGCTTCGGTCACTCATATATCTCCACTCATTAGATCTTTAAGTTTCCGCTTAATCATTTTGTAGTAGAAAAATGTAGACGTGTTGAACTTGTCTTATGTTTTAATGCTCCATGTGCAGCTGTTCTTCCATCAAATCTACACTCTGTGCTGTAAAAAAAAAGTACAGCAACATGACCCTGATTGTGACATTTTTTTTCTGTTCCATTAAGTATGAAGTATTTTGTGAAATACAAACATTTTGTAATAAATTTGTTGGATTGAAAAAAGTGTCATCCTACATGGTACCTTCCTAATGTGAAGAATTCAGACCTTATTTGCTTTTTGCTGCAAAGTACAAGAATATTGGAGTTTTTGGGTGGTTCCCTGTTTAAGCACAGCAGATTGGCAGATCAGAATGCAAATAGTGCAACGAAAAAAAAGGGGAAAAAAACACTTGCAAGAAGTAATGCTTTTGCTTCAGTATAAACAAGTTAGAAATACATTTCTGCCTTAGTTGTTTGTTTCTTTGCTTTGTTTTCAATTCAATTCAATTTTATTTATAGAGCGCCAAGGCGCTCAGTTAGGTGGCCGTGCACTCTGGCCACCAGAATAACAATAAAATTACAGCAAATAAGACAACAGTACAAATCAAACAATACAACTGATGACCAATAGACAAGCTAAATTGAAATAAAAACAGTAAAATAAAGTGCAATTACATTAAAAAAATTAAAAGGATAAAACATTAAAAACATTAAATAATGTATAAAATCAGCAGCCAATAAACAAGTAAGAAAATGCAGAATAGCTAATTAAAATGCAATAAATGTATAAAAAAAGCCAACACTCCAAACAGTCCTGACTATCACTGTAACTAAAGGAAAAATGGAGTTAACACAACTACGTCTATGCCAGGTTGTAGGAGAGAGAAAACAAATACCGGTAAGTCTTTAGACTGGACTTAAATGAGGTCATGTACTCAATGGGTAGATGGTTCCAAAGAAAGGGTGCATGAAAAGCAAAGGCTCTCTGACCCACTGACTTCTTCTTAACCCTCAGGACACAGAGCAGTCCTTGGTCCCGAGAACGCACAGCACGGGCCGGAACATAGTGAATGAGTAAATCAGCCAGGTAAGAGGGGGCTAGTCCATGAAGGATTTTATATGTTAATAACAGTACCTTAAAATCAGACCTCATGTGAACAAGAAGCCAATGAAGGGCGACCAAAGTGGGAGTAATGTGGTCGAACCTTCTTCTCCTAGCCAATACTCTTGCCACGGCATTCTGAACCATCTGAAGACTCCTGGTGCTCGTGCGTGGTAAGCCAGAAAACAAAACATTACAGGAATCGATTCTGGATGACACAAAGGCATGAATCAGGGTTTCTGCATCTGCCATAGATAAAATAGGTCGAATCCTTGCAATATTCCGCATATGAAAAAAGGCAATCTTTGTAATTTCTCTAATATGTAGATCAAAGGACAGTGTTGGATCGAAAGTCACCCCTAAATTCTTTACTTTATTACTCTGTTGGATGACACATGAATCCAACCTCAACGTTAGCTGCTCAAAATGGCATCTGTGCCTCGCGGGAGCAATGACCATCAACTCTGTCTTATCTGAGTTCAGAAGTA
>OMMV01189695.1:0-11544 GCA_900302635.1 Chatrabus melanurus
ATATGTATATATCGTATTTGATCGATTAAGCGCATGGTGCGCTAAAAAAAGTGTTTTTATTGAACATAGGGAAAGAATGATCTAAAAAATGCTCCCAAATGCTGGAAATAGCACCAGGGACGCCGCCCCCCATAGGCCCCACAAACCATGTGCGCTAATTAGGGTCTGTGTGCTTAAACAGTGAAATACGGTATATATAAAATGACAATACCACAGTGCCTTGCGCATGGCGCAGTCCAAATTCAATGGAAGGACCGATGCCACTCTGAGCAGATGATATCATGTTCGAACTACAACACGCTTATGCCTAATAAACACAAACTATTTACCACTGCGTAGCTCGTTTTTGCATCCGCCATCAAGATAGGGAGTTATTATTGGGAGTTACTAACAGTGTGATGTTTCTATGCTAGCTATCTTTTTTTGTCTTGACTCATCGTTTGTGTAGCTGTTTGTCATGCTTGCTACACATTAGTACTCAGATTTCAGCCATGTCATTCAATATTACTGATAAAACTGTCTAATACTGACATAATAACAGTTTTACATAATTTGACTGTAAGCTACAGTAGCTCGCTGGATACTGTAGTTTTATCCTACTTTGACCTTCAGGCAAACTTCACTAGTGTTGACATAGTGTTGTCACGTAGTACAGTTATTCTTCTTTGAGGTGTCTTTGAAGTGTTATCGACTTACTTTTGTGATTTCTCTGTAATCTGCCCTTTGTTTAGGTGTTATCTGATAATTGCTGTCATGTTTTACATGTTGAATCACTTCCTGGTCAGAGCATTTCTCCTATTTAAATATTCTGACCTCTATTAGATAATACTGTTGGTTTAAACCATAGGTGTCAAACTGATTCCAGAAAGGGCCAAGAGGGTGCAGGTTTTCTTTGCAACCACCCACTTCACCAGGGGATTTCCATGATGAACCCATCCCATCGGCTCAAAGTGATATTAATCAGTGAAGTCACCTGGTGGTGTGGGTGGTTGCAAAGAAAACGTGCACCCTCTTGGCCCTTTCTGGAATCAGTTTGACACCTGTGGTCTAAACTGTTTAAACCATTGGGCCTAAGCCCCGCCCCTGGCTCCGCCTGTATATGAGCCATGATTAATGGCGAAAGTGAAAGCTGCAATTTTTTTCTGTTGCTCTCATTGACTTTTCTGTTTTAAAAGCTGGTTCCTGCAGCCAAATTCCCTAAACAAACCAATATTTAGCCATCAGCTGGCATCCGATCACATGTTAAGCCTTCGCCCTGAGAAATGCTTCACTGCGTGCAAACACATATTTGTGGAAACCTGCCCATATTTACCCTTGAGATGACGAAGATAAACTTTGCCCATAACACAGCAGAGTCATTGTCATTGTTGCTCAGCTGAGAACTACAATCACGTGGGTGACGTGTGTGTGCATTTATGGTGTTTGTGCTGGATTAGCAATGCCAGGGAAATGTTTCAAAGGTCAGGAAAGATTCCAGTGTCAAAGGAGAGAGAGAGAGAGTGAGAAATGCAGTGAGAGCGAGGCTTAACAGTTCTCAGTTATGCTTCTCTGAGAGTCAACGAGAAGGAAATCTCATAGTCTGACAGTTTTAGGTTATGTAAATAGTTTTCCATCAGTGGGACTGGGGAGTTCCAGATCAAGTGTGAGTCATTGAGTACTTGACCTGAAAATAGTTCCACGCTGTTGATGAGGAAGTGACAGCCATGGGGAATATCGGAGGCTGTGTCCGGGTCCCTAAAGACGAATGCTATGTTGACCCTAAGAAGGCGCCAATGAGACCTGGATCTAAAGAGCTTAAAGGTCGCCATCGCCGCTATTTCCAGAGGAAGAAGAAGAAATCTGAGGACGTGTATCCCTGTGAATCTCTCAGGACTATTGGAAGTGAAATTAAAAGTGGGACTGCGTCTGCCAGTGCAGAACTTCAGGACGGGAGCACAGAGGAGAACCGTTTAGCGTTTGATAGACCATCGGAAGTGGAGAGACATCTATCTAGGGGAGGCAGCATCAGTACAGGTGTTGAAGTGCCTGTTTTTGTTCACAGACATGCCTGTAATCAACCTTGCGGTAACAGATTTGCAACAAGATTTGGAGGATTTTCTACAGACCTTGCAGAAGGAGATAAAAAGAGGTGCTCTGTCAACGGAAGGTTTCATGGTGTTCAAGCAAGGCCTGTTCCACCTAAGGATGGTCTGCTTGGGAAGGACCTGCTGCAACGGCAGTTGAGGAAGGCACTTAGCTTTGGTTCAGTAGAACACATGTTAGGAACTCTAAGGGGTAGTGGCACACTTACAAGTGATGAATTGTTAGCCAAAATTATACAAAGCTCTGAGGCACACAGGAGGAGGAGATGGAGGACGTACTCCTACTCTGGTTACATAGAAGGTCTCCCAGGCCCTGCCAAATGTATTCCCACCCAACATCAGGTAAACCAAGTATTTGTTGACAGTATAGGTATATCCTATGACAGATTTATATGGGTTAATTTGATGACTGTGGGATAATCCAGCTTGAACACTCTTTGAATATTTGAACCTATTTGGTTCAAAGCTTCAAGCTCAGTTTTATGAAAGTTTTGTCTATTTGTGCAAAAAATAGCATGATATATCCCGTTTAAATGAAAAACTTACATTCAGACAAGCATTTATTGCTGAGCATAATGCTGCTTCTGAACATTTTAACAGGCTCAGGACAGATCTATAATATAGATTTTATAAGGTGGGCCTGAGTACTATCAAGTGACGTGTTGGATTTCCTTTGTAGTTTAGGAAATGCATTACAGGAACACAAAGCAAAGATGAAACAGCATTCATGTGCGCAGAAAGATGTCATGGTGTCCAGCTGTGACATGCACTGTTTGTTTTAGGTCATCATACTCTTTATCAACAATATGGTATAAAAAATATCTAGCAATTAATAACCTAAACCCACCTGTTTGTCATTTTCAGTTTTTCAAGTGTCAGCAATGCTATCTGTGAAATAGTGACTTTAGAGTGTTTCAATTTTCAGCAAATAACACAAAAAAACAGCTTTTTATGAATGACTGTGAACTGTATAATGTTAATTTCTCGTAATGAAGAGTTGTAGATTAATTTTTGTACCCGTGTTATATTGCAGGATGCCAATTCTGACAACACCTGGTAACTGCTTTGTGTCCCCCAGATCTCAGAGGTTCACGTGACAGGGGAGTCTGAGGACATGACAGCCAAAGAGCGGCTGCTGTTCTGGACCAAGCAGATGACAGAGGGCTATGTCGGTGTAAGATGTGAAAATTTCACTACCTCCTGGAGGGACGGCAGGCTATTTAACGCCATCATTCATAAATACAGGTGATGGCTTCATTTAGGACTTTTCAGGTTTTATATCTCATCACGAATACCTGATTTTGATGATCTTCTTTCCCCCGCTCTCTCTTTTGCAGGCCAGATTTGGTTGACATGAGCCGTGTGTCGATACAGACCAACCGATCAAATTTAGAGCACGCGTTTTGTGTAGCCGAACAGCTGGGAGTGGCTAGGCTGCTAGACCCTGAGGGTGAGACTAAAACACATCGTGTCTGACTTTACACCTTTAAAAAAAACATTTTGAGTGAAGCTCTGATTTTTACGAGTTAGGCTGAGCACATTTCTGACCTTTTGTTCAACTTTCTTTCTCAGACGTAGATGTTCAGTCTCCTGATGAAAAATCGGTCATCACGTACGTCTCAACGCTTTATGATGCCTTCCCCAAAGTACCTGACGGTATTGACGGCATCAGTCCCAATGTAAGTGATGGCATCAATAGGGATTCATCCCAGCCTAAATGAATCAACTGAAAAGCATTTTTTTGGTTTGCTCTGGACAGGATGTTGATATCAAATGGGTGGAGTACCAGAACAGGATCAAATACCTCAGCCAGTGGATCAAACACAATGTGGCTGTGATGTCAGACAGAGCATTCCCCAACAACCCTGTGGAACTCAAGGTAGACTACTGAAATAAGTTCACTTTGTCAAAATGTTATCACTGTGCTTGGAAGTCAAAGGATAATTCCTAAAATAGCTTTCTGATTGAGAATAATTTTTAAGTGATGCTGATGGGCATGAGAACAGCAGCTTTCTTTTTTTTTTGCTGGATTTGATTGCTTCTAACAGAAGACAATGTCATGCAGTTGTTTTAAAAATAAGTTGAGAGCGCTGTGATAGCCCATTGTTGTTAAAATGAATCATCTGTGGATGTTTGTTTTTTTCCCTGGGGGAGTATTAAAAAAGCTGACAATTATGGAATATGGGAAAAAATCCATCAGAATATCAAAATTATAACATAAAAACTTGAAAATTCAACTTTTAAGTCATAATTATGAGGTTAAAGAGTCATTATGGCCAGTTTTTACTTCTGCGCTCCTACATTTCAGCAGCGCAGACCTGCCTTTATGAGACATTAAGTCGAAATTTCTATTTTGTAAGTCAGATAAAAGTTGAAATTGTTAATTTCTATCATAATTTTGAGTTTCTGTGTATTTATTTCCTCATATCATTCCTTAATTATCAGCTTCACTCACTTGCTCCAAATCACAACATCTCTCAGTGGACTTTACCTTGGCCACAACATCGGGCCAAGAACAGAACCCTGGGGTACTTCATATTTTACTACAGAAACTTGAACATAGCATTTCTATATACACACTCTGATTTTTCTGATAGCTATGATCTCATCCATGAGAACAAACCAATTTATTGGTATTATACATATGTTATTGTTTAATTGCACTTTAATTTTACTGTTTTTTGCATCAATTTATCTTGATTATTGGTTGCTAATTGTATTGTTTGACTTTTTCTGTACCTTGTATTGTTTATCTTAATTGTTGTAATTTTATTGTTATTATGGTGGCCAAAGTGGGTGGCCACCCAACCAAGCTGGGTCCATTTTTATTGGACCCTGCTCTTGTGAAGCGCCTTGGGGCGACTAGTGTCGTGATTTGGCGCTGTACAAATAAAGTCGAATTGAACTGAACTGAACCAAAAATGCTACTTTCTCAAAAATATTTGAAGGCCGACATGTCAATTAATGTCTGATTTCTCTTACAGGCACTTTATACGCAGTATTTGCAGTTTAAAGAACATGAAATCCCACTGAAAGAGAACGAGAAGACAAAAATCCAAGATCTCTATAAAATGCTCGAGGTACAGATACAATCTCTTCAACACTGCAGTATTTCTTGTTTTGATAGTGACAATAATGCTCTTGCATGTGCGTGTTTGACAGGCGTGGATCGAGTTCGGACGTATCCACCTGCCCCAGGGCAATCACCCGAATGATGTGGAGAAAGAGTGGGGAAAACTGATTGTGGCCATGCTTGAAAGAGAGAAGTGCCTGAGGCCCGAGGTGGAAAGGTATGTGGTTATACTTTGTCTGACCCGGCGTAATGTCATTTTAGCATCTAATTCTTAAAATATTGACTGAAGCACACTTGGTCTGTTTATTTTCTCATCTTTCTTTATAATCTAATATGTGATAATTGCTAGTGTCAGAAGTCATGGCATTACACTGTTTTGTGTTGTGACAAAAAAAATGTTTGAGGCTATTTACAGGGATTTGAACTATGAACTGTGTGTTTTGTTGGTTACTTTTCTAAAGCAAACACTCTTTGATAGAATCTGCAGTGATGCTACATGAGTCAGCATAATTTTTTTTTTCAAATCTCCTGTGAGTTCTAGTATTGTATAACAACCCTGCTCATGTCTCCACTGAAACTTACTAATTGTCAGAATGACACATGAGCTTAGGTTTTTCTTGTATAATAGAAATCCCCTCACAGGATAGTTGAACTTTGCAAATGACAAAACAAAATGTTCCACTTTCATGAATGGTAATGATTTCAACAAAATAAATAAATGAAAACTGAAGAAAAATAACTATTGTTGTGGCCCTACACTAAGGTTACCTGACTGGCATTGATTAGGTTCTGTTCTCACAGGTGGGCCCCTTGAACAATCAAAGATAAACTATAGATATACACATTCATCATATTTTGACTGGTTTCTTCAGAAAAGCACAAAACTGGCGATACTGTCAGCCCTTCTGTCTAATGTAGTGAATACTGTTTATTATTTATTTAGAATTTAAAACCAAAAGGTAATATGCTGAAGCCACAGTTTATTCCACCTACCATCAGTCATATAGCAAGCAGCTGAGCCAAAGCAACAACAACAAACATCAAATTGTCTAACAAATACACTTACACATAACTAAAAAGAACAATCCTCTACAGGCTAGTGTTCCTCAGTGCAGATAACTGAAAGCAGCTAATTTCCCAGCAGACATCATTTTAACACAAAAACAGGCTGTAATATTCAACAACAGAGAAAACAAGAAACAACAACAGCAAAACATCCAAAATTCTCTCACTCTTTTCACCACAACAGACAAAATATATTTTCTTCTTTTTGTCTTATTTATTTATGCACTGTATATCACCTCAGTGTGTCATAACTGGCACACACACCATTTTGTACATGTACTTTTTCACTGTTGTAACAGACATAAATACACATATAGTATAGTAAAGTATAGTGTATATATTCACACAATGACACAATACTTTACATGTTGAGAGTTTCCTGCTGAGTGTTTCCTGATGTATAACCCTGCAAAAAGGGGACGTCCCCCAGCCGTTTACCAGATGTTCGTAATGTCCCCGATTGATCCCCACCATGTTCTCTGCTGGATGTTACCGAGGTGTTATTGACGTCCGTACCAAATTCTCGTTTGGTCCTTGTGTGACGTTCTGAATGAGATGTAAATTGGACCCTCCGGGAACATTCCCATTTGGTCCTCTGGTTAACGTTCTCATTAGGTACTTCAAAGACGTCTTTAGAACATCCCATTTTGGTCACGCATAACGTTATAATGGGGACGTTGACGGGACCTTCGTGGGACGTTTACTTTTTAAAAGTTTTAACAATGTAAGATAGCACAATGCACTCATTGGGATGTATTGATCAGTACATCGACCACAGACGAAACCTGCCGTAGCCTGATAAAAATCAGAGAAAATTTCCTTATTCTCCCCTGCATGTCTTTCAGTATAATTGTTTTGAATGGTTTTAATTACAGTATACATCCATGTGGTGGTGATGGTGTCGTGGTTAGCGTTAACGTCCACCAATCTTGCAACCCTGGTTCGATTCCCGCTCCACGCTAACAATGTCGCTTTGAATAGAAGAGTCTCCTTTACTACTTATTAGAGGGTGCGTGCAATCATACGAGCAGGAATCGCACCTTGATCACCAACTTCATGGGTGGCGATGCTAACCACTACACTACCTTCAATTATTACAATGATAATAGTGGTGGTAGGCTAATATAAGTAACGTGTAAAACATTCCCCCTGACGCTGCAATAACGTCCCCGTGATGTCTAAAAAATGTTCCCCTAAAGTTACCCCAATGTCCCCAGTATATTCTGAGAACGTCCCGCAATAACGTTCCCACGACGTCTAAAAAATGTTCCCCTTACATTACCCCAGCATCCCCGGTATGTTCTTAGAACGTCCTGCAATAACGTCCCCGTGACATCTACAAAAAGTTCCCCCACGGTCCCTGGTACGTTCTTAGAACATCCCGCAATAACGTTCCTGTAACATTTAGAAAACGTTCCTCCAAAGTCCTTGCAACGTTCTTAGGACGTCTCAAATAACATCCTCAGGACGGAAAGGGAACCCTACACATTGACGTCTCAGGAACATTCGGAGAGGACCTTTAGGGAATGTCAAGGGGATGTTATTTTGTTTGCTGGGAATGCAGCAAAGATGCATGTAAGGGTCAATAATTTCACATTTGGCTATATCTGAAAATGGTGGCACTCCAGTTCTACCTATCGTTAATGGAGCACCATGTGTAACGACTTCCACGTTGTGACCCATGATTGGCTGAGCTCATTAAATTCATCTTACAGCAGCCATTGGGACAATGACCTGTTTGATGAAACATAATTGCTGGCGATCATACATTAAAAATATCATGTCTGTAGCAATTGTTGGCTATTGCTTTGACGTTACAATGCTTGAACATGGAAACAAGGAAAATGATTAAGCAGATCATATTTAATGAATCACAGTGGCACACAGACCATAATCCCCTGTATCACTGGCTTAATCTGGCCCTTCAGCCTCTAGTTTGTGGCCATCTATTGTGTTATACAATTCAGGAAAGCATTCTCAAATAAGCTCATCTACAATGTGACTTTAAAAAGGCAGGAACTCGGGGGCGCTCATGGCTGAGGGGTTAAGGCGCGTACCACATGCCGCAGAATGCGGTTTGCAGCGTCCCCAGGTTCGAATCCTGACCTGGGTGACATTTGCTGCATGTCGCTCCCCTTCTTAGATTCCCTGTTTCCTGTCTCTCTCTCATTGTCTCTGCAATAAAGGCTTAAAAATGCCCCCAAAAAAAAGGAAAAAAAGGCAGGAACTCGCACATGCTGAGATTATAAATAGCTCAGATTTATGTTAAAGAATGCTTCAGTCCAGATATTTTAAGATGTTGTGTCATGGGAAGCTTTGTGAAGCCCGTGTGGTGTTCTCTTTGTTTGTTTGATGTGTTATTTCTATGGAAACTGTCATCTTGCAGAGTTCATGTTTTTAAAATAGAAAGTCTCTCTTGTTAATAGTTTCGACAAGTCGGCAAAGAAATCTGCAGAAACAGCAATTACTAGAGTTTGGCAGGACATTATGTAGTCGTCTCAACCTGTTTTTTTAAATCCCCTTAAGGGCAGCATATTATTTCAGGGTGGGTTTCATTTGACGCACTCCTCACCTGGTAGTGACGGTATAAATTTGAGCAAGGAAAAGTGAAATCATTCAGAAGGGTAGTTCGAGGCTGGGTGACAGAGGGGTTGATTATGTTGAGAAATATACTGCTGGTTGATTGGACGGGAAAAGTTGTGGCGGTCTACCATGCTAAATAACATGGCGTATCTGAGTGGTGCATCATCTGTAAGCAACAGTAGCTTCACCAGCTTTAGGGCCACAGACAACATTCTGACTGCGTCTAGTATGGAACTGTTACGCGGTAACAAGTTAGTCTTCTTCAGTAACAACTTCTTTCATGGATCCAGGTGGGGTGCTATAGTGCATGCTTGTTTTTTTTTTTAAAGGTTTTGTAATACAGTGGTGTCTAAATTCCTTTGGCATGGCCATTTTGCTTTCATAGGCTTGAGATGTTGCAACAGATCGCCAGCAGAGTCCAGCGGGATTGTGCCAGCGGAGAGGACAAGCTGGCGTTGGCTCGAACTGCTCTACAGTCTGTAAGTATTGTACCAGCTCAGTTTGTCATTTATGATCAAATCCAATTGTTTGTCTGGATTCTCCTTTCTGTTTATGCCCTGATCAGGATGCAAAGAGGCTTGAGTCTGGTATCCAGTGCATAAATGAGGCTGAGATTGCTGGATACCTTTTGGAATGTGAGAATATTCTCAGACAGCAAGTGGTGGACATCCAAATTCTTCTGGATGGAAAATTCCCCTTTGCAGATCATCTAGTCCAAAGGTACAAAGTAAATTCCTACTTGTAATTCTTGCAGTAATTAGACAAGCAGTAGTTACCTCGGTGTCCATCAGACCAAGGCTTTGGAAATAAAACAAACTGACAAACAAGCTTATTTCGAATTACATTTAACTTCAAAACCATATGTTGAGAGAGAGAGAGAGAGAGAACGAAGAAGTGTCTGCTTCGGCTACATTAATGCAAAATCCTTTCCGCAGGGTTGTATTTAGGTGTGACCATGTTATATAAGTTTTAGAATCTAACCACTGTGAACCAGTCAGAAAATATCGGTTTATTTCTCTGATTTAGTAAACTTCTGCGTGAAAATGGTCTCTCTATTACTGACCTCATTTACATCATACCTCCAATGCGTTTTCCTTTTGTTGCTAAATTCATACAAAATCATTTCCCCAGGCTTGTGTAGAGGTATGACTTTGTTATTTGAGTTTGAAAACCGAACTGCTTTGAACCAATCAGCAAGTAACGGTTTACGTCTCTGGCTCGTACATTTCTGTGCAGAAATGGTAGCTCTCTCACTCACTGACAGCCACACCTCCTCCTAATTTCCATCATCCATCCAACATCCACTAACCATGCAGCAGGTGGCAGACACGTCTATGGATAAATAAAGGTTTATATATATTACATAAGAAAAACAAGGTTGCTTTTTGAATTGATTTGGTGCATCAAAGTTCACCATATTTGAATCAGTTTATCCTCATTATATGCCTTTTTAATTTGGAGACAAACAAGATGACAGTATTTGAAGAATACAATGAAAGAACAGACATAGTCCTGTTCTTTCATTGTAGTCTTCATTTATTGTTTTTGAGTTATTGTGTTAACAATTTGGAGGGGATACCCTCATTAATTTATGTCTATTTAATTCACACACTGCATTTTACAGGGTACAAAAAATTGGCTTTTCCAAAGTCTAGGAGCATTGAAGGGTTTCAAACACTCATGTGTCTCACGTTGCTCTTTAATGTTAAATACAGGGTGTCCAAGCTCCGAGATGATCTTCTTGCCCTGAGAGCTGAGTGTTCCTCTGTGTACAGCAAAGGGCGCATATTGACAACAGAAGAAACGAAAATGATGATCTCAGGCATTACACAAAGCCTCAATGCGGGCTTCTCCCAGAGCGTAAACACAAGCCTGACACCAGCCATTCCTCCTGCACTCACCCCCGGAGGACTGGTTACCTCTGGATCCATGTTCACCTCCAGCCTTACACCGTGCCTAACCCCTGCCTTGACCCCCAGCCTGCAGCCTTCTTCAGTTCAAGCTTATATGGGGAGTGGCGGCGGCATAGACCCAAACAGCCTCAGGCATTTGAAACACATGCAAATCCGCAAGCCTCTAGGGAAATCCTCACTGGCGGACTCTGACATGACAGAAGATGAGATTAACATGAAGCTTGTTCAGGACCTTCTGAGTTGGATGGAAGAGATGCAGGTAATGCATGAGGATAGATGACGTAATGCAACTTTGATTATTTACGTTTGACTTTGACTCATATATTTCGAATATGTGATTCTTCTCATTAAAAGTTGCAGCTGGATCGTGCAGAGTGGGGTTCTGATTTGCCAAGTGTGGAAATGCATTTAGAAAACCACAAAAGTGTACATAGAGCCATTGAGGAATTTCAGATGAGTCTGAAAGAAGCCAAACTTAGTGAGGTAAGCGGTGTAGTTAATGCAAACATGAGAAATCTCACATATATCCCAGGGATCGATATTAAGGCTTGTCCGATTGTCCGGGACAAGTGGAAAACGTAATCGGACAGCTAAGATGTTCTAAATCGTTGTCTGATGGGACAGGTCAGGGACAGAGCGGAAAAGAGAAAAGAAACGTGCGCGCGCACACAGCGAGGAACGCTGTTCACACCGCCACACACTTAATTTGTCCGGCGTTGCAAGTTCATTTTCAGGCCTATTTCGAACGTCATCTGGTCAAAAATCAACATATTTCAGTGATGTTCCTGGGGCTGCAGAGGTGTTTTTTTTTTTTGATTGGTCGATTAAG
>OMMV01189702.1:0-11339 GCA_900302635.1 Chatrabus melanurus
CAGGTTGATTGCGGAAGTGAAACGGCAGCTCAGCTTACGCGCTCGTCACTGCCACGGATAAATTTGAAAGCCTGCGATTTTTGTTTTCTAAATGGAAGACCACACTTATGCTACGCCACAGGAGATGGAATACTCCTCACCCAAAAAGCGAAAAATAGAGAAACTAAGGCAACGTGACCGGCGAATTCAGAAAACGACGGTCAATATCGGAGTATTTCCCAGGTGGAAAGAGCTAATGGAGGACTTCCAAAGGAACGCCGAAGTTGCCGGTGTTTTTCTCGACAGGTAAATCAATGTAATTGTTTAAATACAAGCTTTTCTCATTACTTGGTTGTGTTATTAATTAGCTTATTGGTACGTTACAGCTACCGTAGCTGCAATACGCATTTGGAATAGCGAGGCGCTAGGGAGCATTATTAATTTGAATGCAAAATACAATTTATCCGCTAGGCAGGAGAAATTCCCTTCACACTGTCCCTTTAAATACAGGAATGATTTATATTAAATGAAATGAAGGCTGACCGTGTTTTTTGGAGTTTTCCATATCGTCCCATCTTTTTCTGAGTTGGGGATGTAAATATGTATAAAGATTTACAAATAAAAATCCACATAATTTACCTTTCTCTAAAATTTAATTTGGCACCATGTCCAATGTCAACAAACCAAAATTCATTCAGTGGGCGAACAGAGCGGTTAACAACTGTTGTCAACAATAGGGCCGAGGTGCAGTGGTGGTAATTTTAAAATTATTAACTCAATCAATATAAGAAAGTTGTTTATTGCCATTAACTCTAAGGCCACCTCCATGTCTAGAAGTTGAGTAGGGCCAATGATTTTCTGTGTCAAAATGCATTTTCCGTTTCACCAGTCAGAAAATTCTGTTTCAATTCCATTTTGGCTATTTCAGCATGTTTATTTCACTTCACCAGGATATCAACCAATGGGAGGACATTTGCACACCTTTGATGGCTAAAACCATGGAAAGTAGTAAAAGCATCTGAGTTGTACAATATCAGAATCTGAGCACCACAAATACAAGTCCCTCCTTTGTTTTATTTATAAAGTTAAATATGTTTTTTTTTTTTTTTTTTTTTAAATAGCTCCTCAATTCCACTTCGTGCAGAATTGTAGGAGTAAAACTAGAACACTTAGCGTGATATTGATTGAACATTTTAGGTGTTCAAAATATATTCATCATTATCAACATTTGTTATGTGCAAAAGAAAGGTCTAAAATATCTTCAAAAGTGGATTTTTACTCTGAGGGGGTTGGGGGGGGCAGTTCCCACCCGTCGCCCCTCTGGATACGCACCTGCACAGTCTCTGAGCAGGAAGAAAACACGGAAAAACTCGCTTATTTATGTAGAAAACACTACAGTAAGAAGTTTACAGCACATAGGCCATCAGTCAGAAACACGTCTGGTGTATATTTGAAGGAAAGTGAAATATATACATTTTTAAAGTTTCACCACACTATGAGACAGCAAACGCAGCATTGTTGTTCTGTGTGGATAATAAAGTCTTGTTTCATATTTAATATGAAACATTGTGTGTTAATGTACTTTGTAAACATGCACTGCATTCTTCTCAGGGCACAGAGCCTGTGCCTGCTCACTCACACTGCGCACGTTTTAGTGAATCCGTTTCATTTATCCAAAACAGATTTATCTATCTATCTATCTATATCTGTTCAGGTGTTTCAATTTGTTCTCAGATGATTTCTATTCATTCCACATATCATCTTGTTGCTCATTAGCACCTTTTTGCTCTAATTATCTCTTCCAGGGAGGTAATTTTTGGGCTGGGTCCGTTTGCCTGAAGCAAGACCTCTCAAAAACTCCAACAAATTTCAATGACATTTGGTAGCAGGGTAGGTTGTGGGTCAAGGAAGCTTTTGAACCAGATTGAGCCATGATCATTTCTAGTTTTGTTATAATGCCTCCCATTGACTTGCATATTATTTGTAATTTTCACATTTGTATGTTGCAGGTATCAGTAGCTCCACTGTTACTGAAGCAATAAAATAGTCAATTTTTAATACCTGCAACCCAGCTGCCCATTATGAAACCCACCACCCAATCTGCAAAAATGTGTTAATGACACCTGAACCAATGTTAACCTGTTAGCTTTAGCTTGTTTGGTAAGTGACAGGGTTATGGCAGGGATCATTCATCCTGTACAGGTCACATCAGACTTTCCCACACTCCACCTCTTTATGGGCTGCCTGGAGTTGAACACTAAGATAGCAACATCCAGAGCTTCATAACCACTCTTCAGAAAAACCTATGGGTGATGTCATGGAGGGTTTGTCTAATATATACACACGCACGATTCCCAGTTTCTCCTGCACGTTTTTCATCCGCACGAAGTATATATACACACATACACACTATGGTGCAGAGTGCCCTCTAATTACACAATGGACTACACGCCACAATAAGTAGTTATTGTGCAACAGTCTACCTTGCCAAGCTGATGCCATTTCAAAGTCAAAATGTGGTTAATTTTTATTTATTTTTTAAATTTACATTCCATTGCGCCAAAATATAAACTTAACAGCATCGTTTATGAAGGATTACACACTTTTCAGCATCTTAACACAAGTGCTGAAAACTATGACAAGTGCTTGACATACCAAAGGCAGTGAAGTTCATAACAAACATGGCATCCTGAGATATTTAGGAAACAATGTAATAATTATACATCTCGCCAAGAGTGGTAAGCTCAAGTGGCAATTTCAAGAATTCAAATGCACAGGCAAAGGTTAAGTGAATTTAGAGAGAATTAAACAAGTGCGTGATCATACATGTATGGACACAAATTTACATACATCTTGGCTAAAGATTCTCCAAAACCTCTACTATTGATAAGTGAGACTGAATGTCCATTTCCATAAAAACTTTAAAAAAAAAATAGTGGCGATATTTTTTTTCTTCACGCTCAGTGGGCTTGACAGCTGGCATATACCAAGATAAGTGCCTTTTTTTTTAAAGAATGCAAGACTACAGAAATTGATGAAATTAGTTGTACAAGTCTTTGAATGAATGGCATAATTCGGGGATAACTGGGAGACATTTGGCTGTATTTCAGGGCCTAATTGAAAAACCAGGTAGCAGGAGGCGATTATCAATAAGGAAGGGCACCGTGCTGCAAGTAAAGATGACTTGGGAGGAAAATGATTAAGTAGGGCCTAAGGCCCATTGGTATCTGTGCTTGTCCCTGGATTCTGTAGCATGAAGTGGATGAGAGTCAACAGACAGGTATTAAACTATCGCTTTAATGGTCCTACAGGTCTTCAGTCAAAACTAAGGAACTTGATGGAAATGTGACATCGCCCACCTGTAAGAGAGCATTCCAGCATCATGACCTTAAAAGGAAGCCATTACACTAAAATCTACACAAACTAAAGCTCTGAGCAAACTCAAAGTGATACCCCTCGCTCTGCCATACTAGTTGCTTGCATGTATTAGACATTGGTAGTAGTAAATCTGGTCAACCGCTACATATAAAATTTGAAAGACCAAGAGCTCAGTTATCTCTCATTTAAGATATTGGACCATAATTATTTTCCTTTAGTCATATCTTCACATAGTGCACTACCATCGTGTGAAGTTTCAGTTAAATCCATGAAGCAGTTTAGGCAGAGGTGTACTTATAAAGACAATCAGAGTATGATTCGTCAATTAAACACAAATATCCAATTATCACACCTTTAAGATAAGAGACCAGAATTTTCCCTCATGCACATCTTCACAAGGTGTACTCCCACTGTGTGAAGTTTCTTACTTGGCCCACCCCTCCTCAATGTTTAATTAAAAACTGGTCAAGTAGGTTTCCTGTCATCCAAAACCATAACCTCTTTATATGAGATAATAAAGAAGTCTGAGAGAACTGTCTCAAACACCAGGAGCGCACACACGACAAAAGAACCCAGCTTTTATGCCAAAGTTAATTACGACAAACAAAGGGTAGTTAGGAAAATGGGCATGAGGAGAGAAAAAAAAGAAAAAAGCTTCACACTATAGCGCCCCCTACCACGTGTCAGGTCGCAGCTTTCCTCCACAAAATGAGATTAAAGTCTAGATGCTGTGAAACCAGTCATGAGACACGAGGGGAAGCGGTGACAAAGCTGCACCTTCTTCCGCAGTAACGACAAATGTGCACGAAGAGCGACACGGCGCGTGCGTTTAACGCAGACACGTTTGCAGATTTGTTTATCACACTAACGTAAGCGAAACGAAAACAAAATAAATGTGCGCAAAGAAAGGACGGGGTGCGACCAGTTCGCACACATTAGCGTTTTATTCCCCCCCCCCCTTCCCACAATGTGGGCAGGCAGGGAGTGGCCCGTGAACGCAACTTCACGCAAACACACCCGCGTCCTTTCTAGCTAGTTACAATTACCATTTCTGAACGAGTTTGGTTAATTAAAAAAAAAATGGGCATTTTCAAGTCAGCCATTGTGCTTTTTTTCCTTTAAAAAAAAAGAACGTTCGCGAGTCCGAGCTGTGGGAAAACCTTACCAGTGAGGTTGCAGAGAAGCTGAGCACGCGTTTCTCTCAGTACAATGACACGGCAGTCCTCATCCGCACGGACGCGCACCCGCTTCATACTTGAAGGCGGAGGGCGGGGCGTAATTGTGAACGCGCAAATGGGCGTGGCCGCGGAAACGCCCCTGTGGGCCGCTGCTTCACCAAACAATGAAAACAGAAATCAACCGCAAATTTCACTTTCTCTTCAAAGATTGCTCATTATTTGGCTTAAGATTAATATCAATTGACAAAATTATAGCAAGGTTGAAGTTCGGGTGTAACAGTTGTGGACATAAATTTACATTTTAACACTCAATTTTTCCCTACTGGACATACTCCATTTTATTAACCAATACATGTATTAAATCAATGATAATGTCTACTTTATTTAAATATGAATTTATTTAAAAATAATATAGATTTATTTCAGTTTCTCTCCTATATGTCAGATTTTCAGTACTGTAAACCTGGGGTGATAAGGGACAAAAGTGAAAATGGTTTTCTTTTGCACTTAAACCAGTAAATTTACAAAGAAAATTGTGAAATATTGCATTACTTTTCTTGAAAAAATAACTAAACTTTAGTTAGCAAACATCTCATTGGTTTAAAGTAAAAAATAAAAATAAAAAGTTTTCATTTTTTGTCCCTTGTCACCCCATTTTACGGTAGGTCACCAGTTTACATACACCAATATGAAGAATGGAAGATTCCAAAAGATTCCAGAAAATGATGTAATTAGTTGTAAAAGCTTCTGCATGATTAATTGGCTTAATTAGGTGTAATTAGGGAACCTTTGTTGGTTCAGGACCTAAAATTTTACATCTCCACAAATCTGATTCCTCCTTAGGAGTCATCTCAAAAAGATTCATGGTACCACAAGCAACTGTACAATTCAAAAAGTTAAGAAGCTGGGGACCACACGCTAACGTTGAGCTGACTCATCATAATAGTTTACTATGACTCGCTAGTGCCCGAATAGTCGACTATTTTTCTTCTTGTCGATTAATCGAGTAAATCAGATAGCAGGATTTTCCTACAATTTAATGATGTTTTTAATGCTTTAACAAAAATAACCTGTGTCTAATAAGTTATTTTTACAGCTTCAGTATTCATTTTACAGATCAATGTAATGTATACATTTCCACTGCGGTTGATTTATTTCCAAGAATCAGAAACTCTCCAAGATTCTTTTAATTTCAGTTTCCAGCGATGACTCCGCAGCGAAGAATAATGGATCAAGTTTCAGTTTCCAGGAAAGAAGCTGATAGGCAGTTCTCTTCCTACACAGGGACCAAAAACTGCCATGGGCTTGTGGGATCCCCAAGTGTGTGAATTTTTTTTTTAACAATAATAATGTATTGTATACATTCTGAGCTGGGGTTGTTTTGTTTTGTTTTTTTTACAATTTTTTGTTTCATTATGTGTACTGTAAAGACTTTTGACCACAGACGTCTTGTTTATTCCTTGAGGATTCAATTGAAGATCTCACAGACTTCTGTCTGCTCAGTGTCCAAGGATAAATCACATCAGACTTCAAGATCAGACTGTTTCACTGTACACAACTGTTGACCAAAAGCAATGTCGGTGTTCTTCCACAGCTAGACGCTGAAAGTTGCTGGGGTTTGTATTTGTGTCACCAGTCTCCATAGAAGGAGGTGTTTTATATCTGAGCGTGCTCTCAAAATCATCCAGAGGAGTCATAGTGCACGGCTTGATGGAAATTCGTGAGTATATAGAAAGCTGAGAAAGCATCTGTGGTTGAGTGATCCTCGCCCTGCTTATAGACAAATCAAAGCACTTTGTTCCTCCAAACCTACTCCTTGTCCCACCACAGTCATGGTGGGCAATGGCTCTGTGGTGACAGATGCCTCTGCTGTACTGTCCCGTTGGGCGGCCAACTTTGAGCAGTTGTATAAGACTGATCCTCCTGTTGGGATTTTAAACATTTCCAGTGCAGGGGTTCTAGTGGCTGATTTCCCAATCAATTGTGAACCATCAAATGTTAGTGAGATTGGAAAGGCAGTGAAACAAATGAAGGTAGGGAAAGCTCCAGGGATCTGCAGTATTGGAGCTGGACTCCTCCGGGTGGAAGGAGATGCTGTTCTCCTGGCAATGCAAACAATCTTTGCTTCAATCTGGATGACAGGTATCATCTCTTCAGATGGGAAGAAAGTACTTCTTGTCCCACTCTGGAAAGGAAAGGGTGATCACCTGGATTGCAACAACTACAGGGCTATCACACTGCTCTCTGTCCCGGGAAAGGAGCTTACAAGGATTATTCTTAACAGGATTCAGTGCCCGTTACTTGCTGCTCAGCAACCGGAGCAGTCTCACTTCAAACCCGAGAAGTCAGCCATCGACCGGAGCCTAGCTCTGTGAGAGCTAATTGACTGCAAGCAAGAATATTGACAGTGCATCTTTGCAACCTATGTTGATTTTTGCAAAGAATTTGATTCGGCTGGCGATGTGTAGCACCAGCGCATGCTCCTAGTCCTGACCTTAAGACAAGCCTAGATATTGTGGCCATGGAACCTGAAAATTAATTAATAGGAAAAAGTCAATCCATTAATATTTGACCAATTGTATTTTATAATACACAAAAAGCTATATTTTTCCAAGAATTTGAATGAGAGCGAATGTCAAAGGCTTGAGGAGGCCTATACTATAACCTTCCTTTGCTAGCCCCAGATGGCAGCATAGTCGCTACAGATTATTGTCTAGTTGTATTGTTTGACTTTTTCTGTACCTTGTATGGTTTATCTTAATTGTTGTAATTTTATTGTTATTATGGTGGCCAGAGTGAGTGGCCACCCAACCGAGCCAGGTCCGCCATTACTGGACCCTGCACTTGTGAAATGCCTTGAGGCAACTGGTGTCATGATTTGAATTGAATTAAATCTGACACAGTAATGGGCAGCATGGTGGCTTAGTGGTTAGCACTGTTGCCTCACAGGGAGAAGGTCCCAAGTTCGCTTCCGACCTGGTCCTTTCTGTGTGGAGTTTGCACGTTCTCCCAATGTTTGCGTGGGTTCCCTTCGGGTGCTCCGGTTTCCTCCCACTTCCAAACACATGCAAGTTAGGTGACTCTATATTGACCGTAAGTGAGTGTGTGTGAATGTGTTTGTCTGTCTCGTTGTGTTGGCCCTGTGATAGACTGGCGGCCTGTCCAGGGTGTATCCCACCTCTCACTCAGTGACTGCTGGGACAGGCTCCAGCCCCCACATGACCCTTAACTGGAATAAGCAGGTTCAAAAGATGGATAACACAATAATCTCCCTGCCCTCTTAACTTCCAGTTTCGATTTTTGGACTAACATCTGAAAAATACTTTCTTTATGCTTTCTGGAAGTCTGTGGTGTGGCCACTCTTGGGGGTACCCGGGGACCGACCAAGAGACCCCAGGTTTATGTCTCTGGGTGTGGCTCTTATTATTATCATTAGTTGTGAAATTGATTAATGAAGCTAACACTAGTTAGCTCCTAGACATTTTTTCATTGCAATTTTGAAGTAATGGTTTCCTCCTTGGTTGGCAACCTGTCAGGTCATGGTCACTTAGAACCAAACTTAATTAAACTTATGTCCACTTTACCACACCACATGGCCATGTGGCACGTTTCTGTGTGCATGATCTAGCACATAGGTGCCTGAGTGTTGAGGACCCTAGTGGCTGGAGAAGGCTAAGGGGATGCCCACACTTCACCTGTTTGCAGCAGATAGATTGTTATTTTAGAGATGTGGGGATGGACTAGGTGTCTGCCTGGGTGGTTACCATCCAGGACCCAAGGCAGTTCCGTGGTGTCATGGATGGCGAGGCCAATTGTTGCCGCTCCCATTGCGCCGGCCATACTCGGCACTGACAAGACCGGGAAGCGAACCTCCGGTCTTCGGGGGCAGCTGCGCCAAGCCAAAGCTTGACGCTTTAGACCGCTGCGCCACCGCGGCACCTCAGAATTTTATTTTCAAGAGAACCACCAGATCCAATGGTGCAGCATTGGCTTGTTGTTCCTTAACTTACCACTGGCAGTTCTACTGAGGGAAGCATTGCTCCCCCCTAAAAGCAAAGTCTCTCAAAATTGCATATAATTAGTGTAACAAGAAGTGAAAGTACTAAAATAACCCCAACATAAGTAACATTATTTTAATCCTATAAACTAGAAATGAAACCATCAACTGGCATACTGCAGTAGAGTTGAGGATGCATTATCAAATATACTTTAAAGAGGTCTTTAACATTCATAGGCTTCAAGACGACAAACCAGTCATGTGAGAGTTATTAGGCACATGACTAGAGACCCGACCAGAGATGAAAGCACCGTGGAGAGGTAGCATTTTCACCTAAACATTTACACAAATTCTTCAGAATTTGCTCTAATTGCTGTCAATGTTGCTATGTAGGTTCTTAATATTTTTAAGGTGTTTCAAAGTTACTATGAAGAAAAGGGGACACTCAGCGAATTTAACACCGGCACTACAACAGATTTTGTAACACTGAAGACCCCAGAGCAGAGAACACCACTTGTATGTTCAAACAGTCTTTATTCACAATGTAATTGATACAGCCAAAACACACAGAGGCAGCAGTCCATTCAACAAAAGGGTCCATGTGGAAACAGGCTGAGAGGATGAACGAGGACACAGGCGGAAGTTCGATAGCAGCAAACAAGCAATCAATATAAACAGGCGGCGGGTAAGAATACTGTTATCAGACATACCAGGTAAACAGATCAGCAATCTGCAGGCAAGGCTCAGGACGCACGAAGAGGCAGCGTGGGTCAGAAACTGGAGGTTAAATACAGAAAATGAACGTAAGAAAGCAGGCATGGAAGCAAGACAATCTGGCACTGGAGTGAGGGGCTGTGGACTGCTAAATAGTGCACGACTTAATCAAACAAGAAAATGAGCATGTATGTGAAACCGGAAACCCAACTGTGAACAGGAAGTAAAGCAGATGGAAATACACAATGAGCAGATGTATCAGAATAAGAACACGAGGAGAAAAGCAGCATGGACAATAATAAGGTAAACACTCAGAGATCAAACATGCAAGAGATATCACGAGAAAACCAGTAATGCAGAGCAAAATTCAAACACCAGCGATGTGATCAAATGTGAACCATGACACACACATTACATGTTTGACACAAAGTCAGGCAAATTCTTTCTCCGCGATTAAGTGGTACCATAATATGTGGTTCTGCGTGGCCTTGACATTTGATCAATTCTGTCCAAAGTTGGACCATTTTATCCATGGCTAACACACAACCCTTTCACCATGTTTAATCCATAATGGTTCAAAAGTGAATTAAACAGTTATGACCACAAGTTTGATCTTTCAAGGTCATTCAGTGTCAAAGGTGACTAATAGAAAGGTGATATATGACTTCATATTAGTGTTAAACAGAATACATATGTGTATGTCTTTAGCCAATTCCTTAAGCCATTCTAAATATCCCCCATATACAAGCATTGGGACAAAACTTTGACCTTGGCCTGTGACCTGGACTTTTAAGCGATTTTTCTTAAAATCAAATCACTTTGTCTTTGGCCGACCTTCAATCATTCCACCAAGTTTGGTCCAAAATAGGGGGAAGGCAGTACCCTTAGGTTTGACTATGGGGGTGTTTGAAAGGTCTTTAGTTTCTGCACAAATGGTCAGAAACCATCTCAGGAAAGCTCATCTGAGTGCTTGTTGTGTTCACCAGGGTCTTGACCTGACTGCAGTTTGTCATTAGAACCAACTTGATTGGGCAAATGCTTACCTTCAGTGGTATTTGGCACTTTGGAGAAGCGTTTTCTTCACAGATAAATCCCAGTTTACACTGTACCAGGGAGATGGCAGACAGTGTCTTTGGTATTTTGTGGGTCATTGGTTTTCTGATGTCAACATTGTGAACAGAGTGGCCTATGGTTGTGGTGAGGTTATGGTATGGGCTTGCATAAGCTACAATGAGCTACCTGTAGAGCAGGTAGCTCAGCGGATAAGGAGCTGGTCTGCCAATATGTAGACTTGGGTTCGAATCCTGCTCATGCTACCTGTCTGTGTTCTTGGACAGGACAAGACACTTCATCTACGTTGTCTCAGTCCACCCAGCTGTAAGAATGGGTACTGGCCCTGGCTGGGGAAGTAAATGTGAGGCATCATTGTAAAGCGCTTTGAGCATCTGCTAGATGGCAAAGCGCTATAGAAATGCAGTCGGCCCACTGTTGTGTCATTCATCCACTGCCGTCACCTGATGTTGCAGCATAATAATGCACAGCTCCATGTTGCAAGGATCTGTACACAATTCCTGGAAGCTTAACACATTCCAGTTCTTGCATGGCCTGCAAACTCAACAGACCTGTCACCAGTTGACCATACTGTAGTTCATTGCCTAATAAATGTCATTTTTCAAGATCAACTGCACATTTTAGAGTGGCCTTTTATTGCGACCAGTCCAAGGCACATCTGTGCAATAATCATGCCGTTTAATCAGCATCTTGATATGACACACCTGCCAAGTGGTTGGATGATCCTGGCAAAGGTGAAGTACTAACTAACAAATTTGTGAACAAAATTTGAGAGAAATGAGCCTTTTGTGTGCATTGAAGGTTTCAGTCTTTTACTTCAACTCATGAAAAATGGGAACAAAAACAAAAGCGTTGTTTATATTTTTGTTGAGTGTACTTTTAATTAGTTTTCATGTTCTCAAATGCACAGAACTCCTCTAAAATGTGATCAGCTCATCTGCTGCCCAATCTACAGTATGTTATAAATATGAATTGTTGACCATTTATTCATTCATTCATTTTCAATTAAAGGTCATGGGGGG
>OMMV01189708.1:0-17392 GCA_900302635.1 Chatrabus melanurus
GTGAGTCAACATCTTGCAGAGTGACTCAGCTCTGTGCTCCTATTGGCTGACTGCAGCTAGGCTGCTTCTGATTGGCTTGGGACTGTATCCTTCTTCTGTACGCATCCCTCGTATACTTCCCTCATATACTTTCCTGGTATTCATCCCATCTTGGGTGGATAAGAACATTTTCAAGTGAAATTTTCTTGTATACCCCAGTGAAAATTTTCCAGCATTGGGGAGGATAAGTTACTAAGTTTTCTTGATGGCTCCTAAGGAAGAACTTTGCTTGTAGACATCCATAATTTTACTCCAGATGCCTTGGCTTAATTATTTTAATTTTATTTATTTATTTATTTTGTGTGTATGTGTGTGTGTTCTTCCACACAATAAGGCAGTGGTCCTGCAGCTATGCCTTTAAAATACAGTCAAAGGCTCCCTAAACGAATATTTATGTCAATTCAGAAGCTTTGAAAAGTAATTCAATTAATTTGTTGAATCTTCTTTACTGTTTAAAGAGACAGTTAACTTTTTGCATGTAAACCGTTGACACCTTGAAAATCTGACATAGTGAAGAAAAACTGAAATAAATCACTTTTGTTAGTGTTATTTTTAAATAACTATGTGGAAATAGTGTAGACATTGTAATTGATTTAGGACACGTTTGATCAAATGGGGACATATTTACTATTGACCCAATTATGATGATGATGATGGTAATGATTACTACTACTACTACTACGACTACTACTACTACTAATAATAATATATTTAAGATTTTTTTACTTTTTATTTTTGATCCATTTACTTCTTTACTTAAAGGTTTTTGGCATGACAAATCCATCCATCCATCTATCTATCTTAACTTGTTTTGCATGCTTATATAATGTGTCCAATCATTTATTTTCAAATTAGTCAACCAAACTAAACCAAACTGTCAATTTTATTTTTATTTAACTCAGTTATGCTTTATTAATTGAAAAAAAAAATCTGTTTTTCAATTCTCCCGTTTCAGTGACGGACGTAGAAACCTGAGAACGAATGCTATGGGAGAAGCAGAGAAGAAACGAGGACATGAGCGAGTAACCTCCCAAGTTAGGTCACCACACAAGAGGTGGGTGTGAGGGGAGCGCGTGTGCCCAGTGGGCCGGTGCAGAAAGGACTCTGCAGAAGGGACATGCAAAAGGAAAGTAGGACCGATCCCTGTGAGCGTGCATTGGGGCTAGGTTAGTACTGAGTTTCTCTGTCTCTGTGCTACTGCACGGCAGAAGAAGCAGCCGGTCTGAGTTTTGCAAATGTTTTCATGCACTCCCCACACACACTTTTTAGTGTGTTGTTTTATGTGACATTTTCAGAGTTATTTTGGAGGCCTATTTATTTATTTGACAGTTTAGCAGCACACTATGTAGTTTGTCATCATTTATGCACAATGTTAGCACAGTATCAAGGGAAATACTAAAAGGCTTAAAAGCTTTATTATTACAGGATTAGGCAGTAATGCAGACCTGCACAAGTTCCATTTTCATTTAGGTTCATATTGTACTTTAGTGGTACATATTCCCTAACAAATTTCCAGTTAATCAAACAACCATAAAATGAACCTGGGAGCTTTCAGGGCCCCTCTTTGCGTACTCTGTTGATAATCCAGCCCCGAGGGCAGCAGCTTGTTCAGCGATTCATACTTGATTCTTTTCCCCCCTCAACCAGATAAATACAGACAAAAACAAACTAAAACTCTCTGAAGGCAAAGCATTCATTTGTTTTTCCTGCACTGTTGATGGAACCATCCACACCTCCGTGTTTCATTAGTTGCACTCTTAAGGTAAATCCGCTGGCTTTATAATACTGTCAGTGTCTGCAGACACACATTAACATTCACAGACATGATGAGTCTCATGTCCACACTGCATACTATCTACGCCCTATATGTGACAGGAAATTTACAAAACGCATGTCGCCATGGTTACCACACACAGACCACAATTACATTGATGTTCCTGAACTATGAAGCTGAATTTCAGTTTGTAAAATTTCTTTGACTAGAGTCCTCTGTCCACATTCATGCAGAATCAAATTTATGAATGTCGACATTTGTTTTCAATAAATAGTTCATGCCACAAGGAAACAGGAGGCACTGCATCTTTACCTTCTATCATGTGATGTATTTCCAAACAAAATTAGTTTGATTTTATTTTATTTATTTTTTTTTGGGATTGATTTTAAAGTGGGTGAGATTCATGAACCATGGATAAATAGGCATCAAAACCTTGAATGTGGGTTTGATGTGTCTACTGAACATGGGTTGAGCACATGTCTGAAAGCACTGATGCTCTTGGATGCTTATCAAATCCATTCTGATACCATTCATATGGGACCCAGGACTGTCCCACATTCACTAACTGCATTTCTGAGTCATCACTCCATTTCAGCAGTTAATTTGTTGAGGACATTCATTTTCTTTACCCGCTTATTCCAATTAAGGGTGATGGAGCCTATCCCAGCAGTCATTGGGCAAGAGGCAAGCTACACCCTGGACAGGCCGCCAGTCTATCGCAGGGCCACATATCGATAAATAAACACATTCAAGGTCTCATTCACACCTACGGTCAATTTAGAGTCACCAATTCATCTAACCTGCATGTCTTTGGAAGTGGGAGGAAGCTGGAGCACCCGGAGGGAACCCACGCAAACACGGGGAGAACATGCAAACTCCACACAGAAAGGACCAGGTCGGAAGCGAACCTGGGACCTTCTAGCTGTGAGGCAACAGTGCTAACCACTAAGCCACCGTGCTGCCTTGAATTTTACATTTTAATTTCAATATGAAAGTAAAATCATTGAGTTGTATTGTCTCTTCTTCAAGGGGTTCCAGTGATCTCATCAGTTTTGTATTTACACATGTAAAACCTGTCTGGCAGGAGGGCACTAAGCCAAGGCATCTAACTAGGGATGTCCCGAGCCAATTAAAGCTATCAAAATTGGGCCCTATCAAGGCATTTTTTCGAGTGATCGTATCGGATAAGTTAAGCTGAAGTCACTAAATAAGTATGCGTTTCCTCTGGCTTTGTTTTATATGTGCGGTGACAGTGGAGCGAGCAGCCACTCAGAGCTGCTGCTCCTGCTTCACAACAGAGCTGCAGTGCACATTTTAAAAGCAAACTAACACTCTCCTTTACTTTGTATATGCAACAAATCTATTTTATTCACACAGATCATCGACAGTGCATGTCAATCTCGCTCTGTTTCTAAGCCCAGTGCCAAAGCAGCGATAACATGGAGCGCTCTGTCAGTCTTGCAGCAGTGCAAGTTTTAAAAACATATTTCACTTTCCTTCACTTCAAATAAGCACCACGTCTGTTTCTGATGGACTGCACATGTGACATAACTTTCTTACTGGTCGCACAGGTAGCGCTTTCCACATAAATAAACACGTCATGTCTGTTTTCCTCCTCACATAGAATGCTCATATAGACTGTACAGATGCGTAGCTTGGGGCGAGGGGATGGAAGGCTCCCCTCCCATCTTCAGAGTAAACGCCCACTGTTGAAGACATTTTAAATACATTTTTTTGTATTGTATTGTGTATTTTGTAACAACTAAAACATCATTCCATTAATATTACTCTGACTGTCCAAGTTTTACAACTTCAATCCTGCACTAAGTGGAATTGATGAGCCATAATAAATCTGTTTACTATTTTTTTAAATACATAAAAAAATAAAATATTAAGGAGGAGCTTGGATTGAAGGTGTTTTTTTTCTTCTTCTTAATGCATGGCAGAGCTGTTAAACTGTCAATATACATTGGAATGACTTTAATGTGCTTACATTGTACTCTGTGCAAGCAAAATCTAGGAAAATATAAGTATCAGATTGGGATTCGATATCTGCAGATATTTAATATTATATGACTCGGATTGGGATTGGGGCAAAAAACCTGGTCGGGACATCTCTACATCTACCACCTCAAAACAGAAATTTGAGTACAATGATGTATTAAAGGATGGATTAAAAATTGGAAGAAGTCACAAAAACATGTCTTTCCACAAGCAGTTCATGTTCACATGCACATAATGCATGGATTATGACTTCCAGGCTTGGTCTACCAGTGTGCACAGCAGGAAAAACAATGATTCAAATAGGAATGGAAAACTAAAGTCAAGTTGTCATGCTGCCTATTTAACTGAAATTCAAACGAGGACGCACCCGGGTCATTAGCACTGGTTGACTGACCAGTTTTGATCCATTCAGATGAGGCGCAAACATGGGTTTAATTGCCGTCACCATATTGGTTTAAAAGAGGCATTAAGATTGTTGCATATTGCTGCTGACACACAGACTGTCAAAGAAAACAATTTTCTGTCATAAATCCCCAGCGATGTCAAAAATAGGGGGTGCACCCAAACTTTGTGACACTGACACGGTGACAGCTGTGCCAGTCTCATGTGCTGATTGGTTAGCTGTCTGCTGGCCTCACTCAACTGGATACATTTCTTGTCTTTTATGCTTTTGCTGAATGCTATTTGTAAAATTAATAAAATGATAAATGACAAATAAACTACAATAACAAGGAAAAAGTACTGAATTAGTCAGCTAATGGCTCATGTAACATGAGCATTCCTGTGTGGAAGAGGTGCTTTCTCACAGTGTGAGAGACAGATGCACAGGCTGTCTGCAAGATGCTAAGACCTTCAGAGGAGCAATGTTCATGAGAGCTTACTGTTCTGTGTAAACACAACTATTCACAGACACAGGGACAATCATTTTCATTTCACATGAAAGTTATGGTTGCTTTTTACATAATTTATTATTTGTATTAAATTTTTAAAAAAAATGTTAGCTCTGGTCATTATTTTTACTGTGGATGTCACACAGAGTAAATAGTCCTAATCAAAATGTAATAATTTCCAAGCAATATATGCAGAGAAGGTGTTGAACTACCAATATATAGACCAGGGTTCAATTCTAGGTGTGTACTTTAGACTGCCTGTCTGTGGTTTTGTGCAAGATATTTCATCCACATTGTGGTTGGCCTTTCCAGAGGAACTCATAGACTCTCATCCGCTTTACGCTACAGTATCTGGAGATAACTGCCGGCCTGATGGGTCTCAGAGCCTGTATCGACTTACATCTTCTTGTAATATATGTTATATGTAAGCATAAAATGCAACAGCATGTTAATAACTCCACCATGCAAATTTAAAGTTTGCAAAAATGCAGTTTGAGATCATTTAGAGCTGCACGGCGGGTACTTTATTGACACAAATGTATTTGCTGTTCAGCAATTTGTGGAAAAAGGATTGCTTTCACACAACACAATTATCAAAAGTGAGCAGAACGCTAAAAGCCGTGATTGAGAACAATGTATTAATAAGACTCAATTTATAAAATACTGAATTTGTCCTTTAATTAAGGAGCATTCATGCTTTGATGTTGCCTCACCGTTGTCATGGTCACAGAGAGTCATGTGAGAGTCATTAGACTCACTTGAATAATAATTTAATGCTTTTTAAATAATTGGTCTAATTGTTTAATACACAATGGTCTCCCAGGTGGTTTCATTTCTCGTCACACTCTGTGTGACTAATGATTGCGACCTTGATGGTTGTCAGAAGTCCCTTACCCACAGGAAACTACCGGTAGTTAGAGTTATGGAAAAATTTACTATTATGAGTAAGTAAACTATAAGTTTTCTTCCTGTAATATTTCTGTGTTAGTCGCACATGTTTTAAATGCTGTCTATGACTAAGACTATGAACAAGTGACTGTTGGACATGTAGTAAACTTATAAGTAGAAAGATGAGGTAAATAGTTATTCTATGTGTGAACCACGGATGTTTGCACACAAATGTACACTGCGGTCAGTAACGCATGCATTGGTGCACGTGCATAGCGGTCAGAGATGGTTGCTTCACTAAAAACATTGGCCAGCAGCCACCACTGGTACATTCACATGGAATATATATATTATTTGTTTCAAGTCCAATAGCTTTTAGGGTTGTGGTAGGGTTGCAGTGAAAATTAAGTATGAAGTATGGCCAACATTGAGGTTAAGCTTTGTGCCAAATTCCGATGCAATGCATCATATAGGTCTTAGATGTGACTTCAGTAACTGTAGGTCAAATTGGATTTATTTTTTTTTAACCCCAATAGCTTTAAGGGTTGAAGTAAGGTTGTAGTGAAAATTAAGTATATGCTGGAAAACACTGAGGTGAAGCTTTGTACAAAATTCCAAAGTGATGCATCATATAGGTCTGCAATGTGACTTTAGTAACTGCAGATCAAATTGGATTTTTTTTTATTTTTATTTTTTACATCTTTTAGTGTTCTGGGATGCGCAATGCGCATTGTGAAAATTAAGTTTGTGGTTGCTCAGTCTACAAAGGATTACTTTGCCAAACTTGAGTCAGATCTTTCAAGAGCTGGCCAAGATTTGCTCCTGAAAGATGAATATTGCAAATATACAAGCAAAGTTCTACTGCTATTATTGTAACATTATTTTTTTCAGGTTGAATCTAGATCAGGAATGGGGAGATTGTCTTTCTCTATCAGCTACAATGTCTTCTTTTCTGCAGTCAGGTCTATAAATAGTTGGAAAGTGACATAATTTTTGTAATTGGGCTTCTGTACACCATCACAAAGGAGTTGAAATGAAATGATCAAGAGCTGGTTGTAGTGTGGAATGTTAGCTTTAATTCAAGTGGTTTAACACAAATATTGCATTAAACATTTAGGAATTATGGCCATGTGTACATATAGCACCTCTATTTCCGAGCCCATAAGTAATTGGACAAACTAAATTTCAGGATTTTTTAAAATACAAATCATCACTTTTAGAGCCAGTTTTCTCCAGCCAAGTCAGGGGATGGATACATGAACATTTCCAAGTCATTGAATATGTCTTGTTTACACCAATCATTAAGAAATACAAACAGCATGGTACTGTATGGTAAATCTGTCTGAAGTAAGCAGCTCTCAAAAACTGAGTAACTGTGTAAGAAGGAGGCTAGTGAGAGAAGCCACAAAGACATCTAGACAACTCTGAAGGAGTTATAGGCTTCTGCAGCTGTGAGACATTTTCATGATGCTCCAAGCAGCTTTTGTAAACAGTAGTGTCATAATGGTTTATTGTTTTTGCCATTGCCTAATACCTTCATTTTGACTGACACAAACTAAATATGATAAAGATACAATGAGTAACTAGCTATTACTGTTCAGATTACATCTGAAAGTAACTGAATACACAAACCAGTTTTATTGTGTATCCTGATTACATATTACTGGCATCTAATCCCTTGCTACCCAAACCTGATTGTATTTTATAATCATGACTTGTTTCTCATAATTATTTCATGTTTCCTGTTGTCTGTGTATATCACCCCAAATAGCAGAATCACAACTGATTTCCCTTATCACATAAAATATGTTATCTCTGACAAAACTATGAGTAACTCATGTAACTTATAATTTCAACATAATTCAAAGTAATGAAATATTATACTGGTGAGAGGAGTTTAAATGGAGATGTGGCAGATTCATGAAATAGTTAAAGAAAATAAATCATATTAGATGAATGAAAGCATCGACCTGATGAGCAGCAATATATTCAAGTAAATTCACAGTTTGATTTTGACTGTGTGGATATTACAGCCGTAAATGGGCCACAATTCCCAACCAAAGATCATGTCATTTTTCCGAAATGAACTCCATCAGTGTAAAGGCCAATCAGGGACACACCACTCTAATGGGGTCAAGTGTTAAATATGTCAATGGTGAGAGGGAGTTTAATTTCCTCTCTCTCTCTGTGTGTGATCACATATTCTGAACTGAGGCTACACTGAATCTGTGGTGGTCTGAAAGGATTATGCTGGTAATTTTGATGTTTTCACCCAAATATCCAATTAGCATAAGTGAGCTGTTACTGGTAACAATCTTCAAGCTGCAATAAAGATCAATAAATTCTGGTCATCATTCAAATCACCAGAGAAAGTATATACATAGCTGCAGACATAGGTTTACATGTACGTATATGGTGACAGTTTCAGTGAGAGTGCTTTTCAGTTTCAACTCTTTCACTATTTTTTTATAGAGACGAGAACTTGAGAGGCAGGGCTGCAGAGACCATGAGTTCCTTATAATCCGTGTATAATTTTATATGAGCGAAGATGGAGCCGCAAAGCAACCTGGGTGGAGCTTGCTCTTAAGTAACACGTATGTACATGCAATGAAATACCTATAAGGAACTCACATTTCGTGGTCAACTGGAAGCAGGAACTGGAATCAAAAGTTGCTAATCACAAGCAAGCGGCGCTGAAAAAATGCATCAGTGCCAAATCTTGCAGTTCCTTGAATGGCCACTTGAGGTTGGCTCCACAAGTGAGTCACTCCCACTGTTGCCAAGTCCACGGTTTAGGTATACCCATTTTATAAGCAAATTGTGCTGCATTCACCTGCATTCACGTCAAATTGGATGTTACATTGTTTTCAAAGAGAGTACAGCGCAAAATTCCTCCACTCCTGCCCGAGAGTGCTCTTTTTTCTCCAAATCTGGGAATGACAACCTGGATGTGTGGAGACACCATAACATTGTGCAACAATGCTAAAACTTTGTAGTATCTTTCAGTTAAGTACATCAATGTCAGTAACACTGAAAACCACTGTCTGTTGGCAGTAAAAGAACACTGGAAACTAATTACTTGAAATTCTTGGAGTTTTTCAACTTTCTACAACTCAAAAAAGGTAAACTGAAATGATTTTAATCAAGTAAATACTCAGCCAATTCACTCATTTGGATTGTAAGTAAATAATTAAACAGCTGTGAAATAACAGGATAAGGAGTGTATGTTGAACCAAAAGTGCAAACATTAAATACATAGCCCATTTCCATCTGTATTTACTGCAAGTATCTGATTAAATGCATTGAAGCAACATGACAAGGTCTGAGTTGAAATAACTTTTAGCATTAACTACAGTAAATTAATATGAAGTAAAAACAATATATTCATGTTGTTCATTTGGCATTTTGCCTTTTCGAATACAAATGGAGACAATTTCCTGTAACTTTAGCCTCATCTCATGTAAAATCATGAACTAAAGAGACAATATTTTTTCAAGTGTAATTCCTCATATATATATATATATATATATGTCATTTGATTGGTGGATTGTATGTCATGTGACATTGATCCTTTGTCCCACTGTATGACTGATGTCATGTACCGTGCATTGTGGTTCCATTTATCGTTCATTTTTGTTCCACACATTTTGCCCCATTGCACACCTCAACCACCTTTTCATAAAAATGCGTCCATGATTCGAGGAAGCTAAATCCAGTACGGCATAAGCTGATTAGAAGCTTATGCAATGTTCGCAGGGACATCTTTGGGGTCGTAGAAGCGCTGTCAGCTGACGCCTTGTTGAATGGAACATTCCATCTTTCACCTCATGAAAATATTCTTACCATTGCATTCATAAACATTCATTAATTGTATAATATATATGCACTTTTATCTTTAATTAACAAAAATATCATATTAAACATAAGTGATTGGACAAACTAATGTAATTGTAAATAGTAAGTTCTTTCAGCTTCTCCCTTTCTGCTTGGGGTTGCCACAGTGGCAACCCCAAGCCATCGGATGACATGGATCTGCATGTTGATTTGGCACAAGTTTTACATCGAATGCCCTTCCTGACGCAACTCCACATTACACGGAGAATTGGCACGGGTGGATTTGAACCGGGAACCTTCTCTTTCAAAAACAAGTGCATTAACCAGGATGAAATCATAACTTTTACAGCCAGTTTTCTCTAGATAAGTCAGATGATGAATACATGAACATTTCCAAGTCACTGAATGTCTTGGACTTCATTTACATCAGTCATTAAGAAATACAAACACTATGGTACTGTATGGTAAATCTGTCTGGAGTAGGTTGTTCTCAAAAACTGGGTGACTCTGGAAGGAGACTAGTGAGGGAAGACACCAAGATGCCCAGCCAGCTCTGAAGGAGTTATAGGCTTCTGTGGTTGTGGTTGGAGAAACTGTGCATCATGCAGCTTTTGTCTGTTGCATCACCCAGTGTACAGCTTGTTGGTGGAGTGGCACAGAGAAGGATTGTCTTCAAAAGATGACATGAAACTTCAGCTTGCCACATGGGTGACTCAAGCCTAAATTTGAATGTATTTTGTCTTGTATGAAAATCCTTCTTTTTTTACACTCGACCAACCAGCTGTGACTGGTGATGCAACAGACAAAAGTTGCACTATGCACAGTTTGTCCAATCACAGCCACAGAACCCTGCAACTCCATCACAGTTGTTATGGTCTCCTTCTTGCACGATCATCAATAATCCTTATTTTTAGTTTGTCCAATTACTCTCTGAAAATGGAGGGACTAAGTATACCCAATGGCTGTAATTCCTAAATGGTTAATTCAATATCACTGTTAAACTCCTTGAATTAAAGCTGAAAGTGTGCAGTGCAAGCACATCTTGGTTGTTTCATTTCACCTCCATTATGCTGGTGTACAGAGACAAGATTAGAGGGGGGGAAATGTCATTGTCCAAATACTTATGGGCCTGACTACATGCTACTGCATGTGTTGGACATTTTCTTTCTTAGAACTGCTCATATGTTTGTGAGAGTAAAACGGAATGTTGTCTTTTTCCAAAGCTGTAAAATCACAGCAGCTGTGAACATAGTCCAGTTCTTCATAATACAATGAATATTTTAATATTTGGGTATGAGTTTTGTGAAACTGCTGCAAGGGTCCCTCTAACATTCCAACACATTCCCTTGAAATCTAATGAAGTCATTAAAAATGTGATTTAACTGGGTGGGATCCTGCTGACTGCTCAGATAATTGTGTTTCCCTCTGTGGAAACATGACCAATCAGGCCACAAAGGAATATAGTTTGGGCCAAGCAAACCTCTGACAGACATCATTCTGTGATCAGAGATAGTTGAACATAATAAGCTGTGATTCGCTGACACTCCTTGTATGTGTGGAGGAGCAGAAAGATTTAAATAGGGCAGTGAACAGTGCAGATGATTAGCAGAATAAAACAAATGCTCACACTTTAACTGAAGCATGCACCTTTCGGTTTAATTAAATGTCGATGAACGCTTTAACATGTCATGTAATGAGAAATGAATAAAGGATTAGCTGTCCTTGTGCTTCTGTTGCTTTAAGGAGCTGTGTGTCTGGCTTGTCTTCAAGGTCTCATTGGACCGCCTCATTTCCAGTCAATGTCTCCCCTTTAGTAGCTTTGTTTAACAAAGAAAATTTGCCCCGCGGTAACAGCTCAGTCTTTTCAAAATGGTTAACGGCGACAACAATATACCTAAGGGAAATTAAAAGCTGGTGAAAATGAAAATAAATAACTTCATTAAAAGAACAATCCATGAACCAAAGAAAAACAACATGTAAACAGGAAGCTGCAAGCTGCTATCTCACACAAATTATTGGCATTTAAAGGAACCATATCATAAACCTGTTCACCAATGCAAAGTGTTTTAAATTTAATTAAATGGTCTTTGGCAAAAAAAAAAAGAAAAAAAGAAAAAGAAATAAAATACCCCATAGACACTGGTGTAATGCATCCTATAATATAGATGCTTTCCAAATGGAAAACAGCTGCTGGTTGCTATGCCTTCCTTTTTAAAATCAAATTCCATTTTAATTCAATGTACAGTGGGTATAGAAAGTCAACACACCCTTGGGCTTTTACACATTTTAATTTCTTTACGCCATTTTGAAAAAAGCAATTCATGTTTCTCTATATTAAATTTTCTAAAATCATCCTCTTTGAACTCAAACTGAAAACAAATCTCTACAACATGATATAAATTAAATAAAAATATCGAAGCCAATATGATGGGTTGCATAAGTAATGGAATTCTTTAGTATAACACAAGTAAATCATGACTTTTACACTCAGTTTTCTTTAGACACATCAGGGGATGAATACATGAACATTTCCAAGTCACTGAATACATCTTGGACTTCATTCACATCAACTATTAAGAAATACAAGCAGTATGTTACTGTATGGTAAACCTGTGTCAAGTAGGCAATTCTCAAAAATTGAGTGACCGTGCAAGAAGGAGACTAGTGGGGGAAGCCAACATGACACCCATGACAACTGTGGTGAAGTTAGAGGTTTCTCTGGCTGTGACTGGAGAAATTGTGCATAGTGCAAATTTTGCATTTTGCATCACCAGTTACACAACATCATGGTGGAGTGGAGCAGAGAAGGATTTTCATACAATAAAATTGATCAACTCTAGGTTAGCATCTCCCATGTGCCTTCTGGCAAACAATCCTTGTGTATGACAAATCATAACATAAACATGAGTAGTGTTTAAACCTTACCCACCCCCTGAGCAAGCACACTGGTGACAGTGGGCTTGCTTGTGAAGCTTGTGAAGCGCCTTGGGGCGACTATGTTGTGATTTGGCGCTATATAAATGAATTGAATTGAATTGACAGTGGTGAGGAAAAACTCCCTCAGGTGTTTTTTGATTACAGGAAGAAACCTCAAGCAGACCAGACTCAGTGGGGTGACCATCTGCTTTGTCCATACTAACAAAAACAAAACAATGCTCTGCACTCTTTGGCTGCAGTGATATCACTTCCTGTGATGCGTTGTTCTCAAGAGTATTCAGGAATTTAACAAAAAGGCTGTAATTTTTCCACCTTCTCATTATTTTAATTACCGGTACTTCAAATTCACTAGTTTTAATATTTATTTAGACATACTATGAGTGTTTAAGTAACATTATTTTGTGGTTCACAGCTTTGGTGTCTGCTCTTGGCATTTTTGGATAAATCTTTTGATAATATTTCTTACAGTTTCCTCATGCACTCTCATGTTTCTCCTTTGTGTTTATTATTCCTCGTGTCCTCCTGGTAATATTCCCTCTGTGTTATTTATTCTTCGCACTCTCTAGTGAAGTTCTCCTCTGTGTCAGTTACTTTTCATGCTATTATTTTGACATCTGCTCTGTGTGTGTTCTCTGTGGCTTTACTTCCTGTCACTAGGGCTTCTGGTTTTACGTGCACCCTGACTACGTTCTGATTGTTTCAAGCACTACTTAACCATCCACAGCCAAACACTCCAGTGACAGATTGTCTTGCTCTCGTGCCTGCTTTCTCGTATTCTCGTATACTTTCCTTGTGCTTGATCTAAAGTTGCAGACCCACACAGCCTCTATGTGTTTCCTGAGTTTAGTCTGCCATTTCCTGTTCCACTGACCTTTTATGTCTGATAGCTGTGTTTTGACATTCTGCCTGTTTCTCTGGATTAATTGTTGCTTTCCTTATGGACACCTTCACCTGATTGACAGTCTACCTGTTTGTCAAACTCTTGTCTGTGTCCTCAACCATCGTCCTCGTCTGTTCCCACCCGGATGGTATTATTGTACGGACTTCCTCTGCTGTTTGTACAGACTGTTAAACTAGCTGCTCTGTGAAATAAAACCAGCTTTTACCAAGTACCTGTGTTCTTCTCTGATCAGGGGTCTTCAGTCTGGTCATCATAATTGGCTGTTTGATTAGTACACTTCAGGAGTGGTTAGTTTACTCTGTTAGCTTTACCCACACTGGCGAGTATTAAACGTATCTGTTATTTTCTGGTATTCAGAGTCAATTTTTACACAAAGGCTTGTCTAAGGTGTGTGATGTTAGAGAGTCATGCCCATAAGTTAGAGCAGCTAATTTCAGTGGAGTTAGATGTTACGGGCACTCCAGATGACTTCAGTCTCAGGATAACTAGCGCACCCATTAACACGAGCTTAGCTTCACCAGCAAACAGCAGTTTTCACACTGTTGTCAGGCAGAAGAACGCATGCAAAGCCTGGTTGTGTTGGCCACCAGTCTGCAGGACCGGTTACCAACTGCAAACTGGTCTTTGCCCTTGCAAGCCCTGTTGATAGCTCTGTTGGCTTATGGGTGTCCTCCACTCCTGTCAGCAGGCTGAAACGCCATACGATAGTGATAGGAGATTGCATTCCCTGCAAAGTTAGATTCGAGTTGCCAGCCGATGTTAACTGTTTAGCTGGGGTCAGAGTATTCAACATAGCTTCTCATCTAAGGATGCTGGGAACACGCAAGGTCAGACAGCTTACTCAGGCACATAACACTAGTTATAGCAACATTGTTATCCATGTGGGCACCAACGATGTGAGAATGTGACAGTCTGAGGTCGGATACAGTGAATAATTCTCACCTAGCCAGAAAGATGTGTCGTATTGACTAATTGTTTCTGGTCCCCTCTCTTCTCAGGGAAATGAGGAGGTCTACAGTAGACTTACAGGCCTAAGGTGGCTGGCAAAGTTCTGTAGAGAACAGGGAATTAGTTTAGCATATAACTGATCCTATTATTGGGGTCGCCGTGATTTGCTGATGCCGGATGCCCCTCACCATACTGGGGAAGGTGCTGCCAACTTATCTAGGAACATAGATAGAGCTTTATAGGCAGGGTGACCTTACTAAATTACAGCAGGCCATGGAGCAGGTGATTAGAGAACCTGCTAGACCTACTCTGAATGGGGGTCTGGAATCCAAAAAGGCAGGAAAAACCATTATGATAATATATTAATGAATGTTTTTCAGTATTCATGTTGTATTTGTGCTTAATGGTATTATAAATTTGATGTTAAGTTTTGGTCTGGTTATAGGACTAAGTTCAAGTAGATTGGCAATCAAGTCTCCTGTGATTAAAGTTTTAACTTGGTGTTCAAATCGCTCAAACAGAGCGATTGATTTTCCAAAAGATTAAGAGAGGATAGAAAAAAGTGAATTTCAGCTGTAAAGAATGGCAACCCCATGTAATCACTCTAGGATTAGCTGTCAGCACTATGTATCAGATAATGCTGAGTTCTAAATACATTGTAAAATTGGATTTTTCCTATTTGTTATTATAGCATATTATTTTATGTCACTATAACAAAGAATTACTGAAGTTGTGTATTGTGGGTGATAACACAAAATTACTAATTAACCACATCTGAACTGCAAAACAAATGTTAAGTTGAAAATCTCCATCCATATGAAGTTATAATGTATGTCTACTTTGGAAACTGTCATAATCTCCAGTTTTCTTCTCCCTACCTGAGCCGTCATACACATTCAGCACATTCACTACACCTCCTGATGTTCCTGCAATATATATTGTGCAATCAGCCCTTTGCTGAAGAAGCTCTCTCCGACAGTAGGCCCCTGCCAGATTGTTTTGTGCCATATCGCAAAGCCTTCCAGCATTTTCTGTTTGTTCTGAAGATCTATTCCCAAATCCGGCCTGCACATGCTTGTCTCGTCTGCCGCATGCCCTGACCTTTCGCTTTGTATCCTGAACTTGAGTTTTGCCTGCTCCTCATCAATAACCATGTTTCCTGGTCTGCTTCTTAGTTTGAGCAATGAAGTCTGATATCAGTTAAGAGGAGGTACGATAGTTTATGTTTGATGTTCTGGAGTCTAATACCAGTGAAAAGGAGATGATTCATATGTTTGTTTGTATAATCTTTTCCCATCTGTCACCAGTGAAGAGGAGCCTGTGTTCACTTGGTGATGGTGTTCATGTTCTGCGTAGTATGTGAGTCGGAAACATTCTGGAATTGGACCTGGACCACATTGGAATTCTGCTACAGTGCAAGATATCCAGAAGTGTGCAAAGCCGTGCTCCAGAAGTGGACATGTTGCTCACTTTAATGCATTTCAGAAAAATTTAACCTAAACCCTAGACCATTTAATATGAAGTAATTTATAAGGTTGCTAGGCAGCTGAGACATCAGGTTTAGAGCCTTGTTCTAAAACCAGAAGCATGCAGAGCCCTTCCAGAAATGGCAGTCAGTTTCGGGAGTGTGAAACATTTATGAGTTTATTCCAATTCACATATTGGTGAGGGTGTTGGCTTTCTGCTACACCCTCTGCATTCACCTGTTCTCACCTTTTATTAGATTACCTGTGATGGAGCTCATTCTGATGTGACCAATGCTGTGTTTATGACTTGTTGGGAATTATGAGCTCAAACTTTAAAAAAAATTTTTTATTTGAATGCATGATCGGGTTGGGCTTTTTTGCTGGGAAACTCAGAAATTCATTGCTCCAATTTATCTAACTTGACATCATAAGAACTACAATCATGTCATTGTCCATCATGACTGTTAAGACAGCAATATTCTAAATACTATTTACTTACTTTTAACAAATCACTTTCTTTGGCAGCACGGTGGCTTAGTGGTTTGCACTGTTGCCTCACAGCCAGAAAGTCCCAGGTTCGCTTCCGACCTGGTCCTTTCTGTGTGGAGTTTACATGTTCTCCTCGTGTTTGCGTGGGTTCCCTCTGGGTGCTCCGGCTTCCTCCCACCTCCAAAGACATGCAGGTTTGGTGAATTTGTGACTCTAAATTGCCCGTAAGTGAAAGTGTGAATGTGTTTGTCTGTCTAGATGTGGCCCTGCGATGGACTGGTGGCCTGTCCAGGGTGTAGCCTGCCTCTCACCCAATGACTGCTGGGATAGGCTCCAGCCCCCTCTCCATGACCCTCAATTGGACTAAGTGGGTATAGAAAATGAATGAAATCGATTACTTTTGTATGTGATATGTTTGCATTCTTTATATATTAGTGAAGTTACCAGCATTACAGTTTTTGCAACGACGTTATCGATATTGTCACTGATTCGAGCCTACAAATAGAAATGCACTCATCTGAGCAATTTTCTATCTTGCTCATCCACGACAAGCAGATGTAGTAACATTTTATGTGTTCTTTGTAAAGACATCAACAAAGTGAAGATATATCACTACAGGCATCTGTATTGTTTTCAGAGTTCATCAACTGAAGGCACGCCTTTGGACCTTGAAAGGTTCCCAACTTGGGTTTTCCGAGTTTACCATCATCTTGAATTCAGTATATTTCCCCTATTTCCTGAAAGCTAAGCGAGACCAGCGTGATTACTCTCTGGATGCGAGACCTGTCTGTCTTTATTCCCAGCTACCTCAACAAGAAACGATAAATAAATCGGATATTTTTGCTCTCCCTGTCTGCTGTTGTTTGCTTTTGAGTCCTTCTTCTAACACACTGTAACTGGAGACATTTGGGTGGGTGTGTGGTTTGAAATGTTTGCATCACCATGTTTTTGGGACTGTTGTTGAGCACCATGGACAATTGGCAGTCGTTAATGTCATCAACGACAGCCTCCCTGTCTGTCCACCAGTAATGAAAGGTCATGACTGGATGTCTTTGTTACTAGGTCTCTTCAGTGGATCCTTGGGTACCACTGGAATTACTTTGTATCAAATGAGCGGTTAATTAGGGAGACTAAGATGAGGAGTATCACTTGCATTGTGAGGGCCCATCAGCTTCGACATTTTGGCCATGTGGTGCATTTCTATATGCATGATCCAGTGTAT